>JAMQGT020001427.1:0-40734 GCA_024447675.2 Pterophyllum scalare | reverse complement strand
AATACTTTGTAGCACCACCTTTTGCTGCAATTACAGCTGCAAGTCTCTTGGGGTATGTCTCTATCAGTTTTGCACATCGAGAGACTGAAATTCTCGCCCATTCTTCCTTGCAAAACAGCTCGAGCTCAGTGAGGTTGGATGGAGAGCGTTTGTGAACAGCAGTCTTCAGCTCTTTCCACAGATTCTCCATTGGATTCAGGTCTGGACTTTGACTTGGCCATTCCAACACCTGGATACGTTTATTTGTGAACCGTTCCATTGTAGATTTGGCTTTATGTTTTGGATCATTGTCTTGTTGGAAGATAAATCTCCGTCCCAGTCTCAGGTCTCTTGCAGACTCCAACAGGTTTTCTTCCAGAATGCTCCTGTATTTGGCCCCATCCATTTTCCCATCAATTTTGACCATCTTCCCTGTCCTTGCTGACGAAAAGCAGGCCCAAACCATGATGCTGCCACCACCATGTTTGACAGTGGGGATGGTGTGTTCAGGGTGATGAGCTGTGTTGCTTTTACGCCAAACATATCGTTTTGCATTGTGGCCAAACAGTTCGATTTTGGTTCCATCTGACCAGAGCACCTTCTTCCACATGTTTGGTGTGTCTCCCAGGTGGCTTGTGGCAAACTTTAAACGAGACTTTTTATGGATATCTTTGAGAAATGGCTTTCTTCTTGCCACTCTTCCATAAAGGCCAAATTTGTGCAGTGTACGACTGATTGTTGTCCTATGGACAGACTCTCCCACCTCAGCTGTAGATCTCTGCAGTTCATCCAGAGTGATCATGGGCCTCTTGGCTGCATCTCTGATCAGTCTTCTCCTTGTTTGAGATGAAAGTTTAGAGGGATGGCCGTGTCTTGGTAGATTTGCAGTGGTCTGATACTCCTTCCATTTCAATATGATTGCTTGCACAGTGCTCCTTGAGATGTTTAAAGCTTGGGAAAAACTTTTTGTATCCAAATCCGGCTTTAAACTTCTCCACAACAGTATCTCGGACCTGCCTGGTGTGTTCCTTGGTCTTCATGATGCTCTCTGCACTTGGAACAGAACCCTGAGACTATCACAGAGCAGGTGCATTTATACGGAGACTTGATTACACACAGGTGGATTCTATTTATCATCATCAGTCATTTGGGACAACATTGGATCATTCAGAGATTCTCACTGAACTTCTGGAGTCAGTTTGGTGCACTGAAAGTAAAGGGGCCGAATAATATTGCACGCCCCACTTTTCAGTTTTTTATTTGTTAAAAAAGTTTGACATATCCAATAAATTTCATTCCACTTCACGATTGTGTCCCACTTGTTGTTGATTCTTCACAAAAAATTTAAATTTTATATCTTTATGTTTGAAGCCTGAAATGTGGCAAAAGGTTGAAAAGTTCAAGGGGGCCGAATACTTTTGCAAGGCACTGTATATATATATGTATATATATATATATATATGTATATATATATATATATATATATATATATATATATATAAAAAAAATGATTTTTCCATGTCAGCCACTTCTTCAATCTGCTGGTGGTACATGCAGTGCAGAGGCCTGTCCTTCCATGATGGTTCCTGTTTTTCCTCCTCTTCTTTCTCGGGTTTCTGCTGCCTGAGGTACTCACTAAGCACATGATCATTTGTGGCCATCTTCCTGATGCATTCTTATTATTTTCTTATTATCCCAGCAGGGTATCTGACAACTGGCAGGGCGTAGGTGTTGATACCCTAAATCTTGTTCTTCTCATTCAGCTGACTCCTTAGGACTTGTCTTACTCTCTGTAGGCACTCGGAGGTTGCAGCTTTCCTAGTGTCATCTTCATGGTTCCCATTTGCCTGTGGGATCCCAAGGTACTTGTAGCTGTCTTCAATGTCTGCAATGTTGCCTTCTGGTAGTGTAATTCCCTCAGTTCTGACTACTTTTCCTCTCTTTGTTATCATCTGACTACACCTCTCCAGTCCGAATGACATTCAGATATCATTGCTGTAGATCCTGGTGGTATGGATCAGTGAATCGATATCTCGTTCACTCCTGGCATACAGCTTGATGTCATCCATGTACAGGAGGTGGCTGATGTTTGCTCCATTTTGTAGTCAGTATCGGTAGCCAGTCTTTTCAACGATCTGGCTGAGGGGATTCAGGGCTATGCAGAACAGCAGTGGGGACAGGGCATCTCCTTGGTAAATCCCACACTTGATGGTGACTTGTGTGAAGGGCTTGGAGTTGGCCTCTAGTGTTGATCTTCACATTCCCACTGAGGTCTTGATGAAGGCTCTTAGGGTCCTGTTAATCTTGTACAGTTCTAGGCATTCCAGGATCCATGTGTGCAGCATTGAGTCATAGGTTTTCTTTTAGGTTTTCTTTAAGTCAATCCAGGCAGTAAGTATACATATATATATATGTATATATATATATATATATATATATATATATATATATATATATATATATATATATATATATATATATGTATAAAATATTGTCTGACATTGAACCGGTCAGTGGCACAAAAAGGTTGGGGACCACTGATCTAAAGGCTAAGACTGCAATTATTTAAAAACTAGTGCTGATGAAAGAAAATTTCCTGACAAAATTGTTTTTGTTGCTTAAAATCATGAATATACATTTTAATGATGAATAAAATATCTAACTGGTCTGGTCTAATGTGACATCTCAAAGTGAATCAGATGCTTAGAGATACATTGAATACAGATACAAATGATTTATAAAGAATAGAAAAGAACAAAAAATGATGAGCAAAAGCTGCATTATAAAACAATTACAACAGCTAACACCAGAGTTTTTCAAATAACCAATCTCAGCAGTGTGTGTCACTGGACACCAATGTGTAACAACTTACTCTTTGTGACTCTGAAGTGTGACCTAGCGATGGTTTGCTTGACAACATTGGGAGTTATAGTGCTCATCTTCCATTTCAGCAGTCGTCTTTGTTCTGCAGGCAGCAGCTCCACTGCAAAAAACACATCTATGAATAATTTTAACAAGTAAAACATACTATGCCAACACAGAGTCCAGCCACAATGCTAATACGCTCACTTAAGTTCACAGCGAGACACTGTGAGAGATGGATCTAATAACCTTGAGAAGGACTTGGATCATGTAGACTATGATAACAATACCCACTGGTTTGTATCAAGAAAATCTTAATGACTGGACCTTGAAAAAAGGTGACTGGACTTCTTTAAGTTTCTAGAAGTCATTTCACCTCTCATTTGAATGGCTTCTTCAGTTCTAAAACCAAATGGTGGAGAGTCCCAGGTATTTAAACCCCAGTTGAGGTTGTCCGCCAAAGGTGTTCTGTGATCCACTATCCCAGTGTACTTCAAACCTAGTCACACTAAGAAAAAAAACTGTTTCATTCTAAGGAAAAAACTCCCAAATGCTAAGCAACATAGCATATGCTGTGCGGTACATACATTACATACATTGGAGAAACCACAAACACATGGCAAAACATTAAATAGTCACCTCAACAGGACAAGATCCAACTGTACATCTGCACCCAAAGGATAAAGGGCAATCTTTCAAAGACAAATGTTCCCAATTCAGAGTGAGAAGACAGATGGTTTGAAAGAGGAGTTAAAGAAGCCATTCACGTCACTGTCATCACTGAACAGAGGTGGTGAATTATGATATTAACTTTCCCGCCATTTACAATGCAGTCCTGAGCCCAGGCACCTCAATCCCCACTCAAACATTTCTTCAGGTGACCTCAATAGACCACTTGATAGAGTAGGCCAAAGTCTCACAATTTTTTCACACCATGGCATATGTGATTATATATATAAACAATAGTGGGTCAATGAACACCTCCAGGGGAATGTTTTTTTAAGCCTCTTAACACTGACCTAAGAATGAATCAAGGCTAAGGAGACACCTATCGAGTTTGCCCATCCAGTCTACATGTGTTTTGTGGACTTGGAGAAGGCATCCATACCTCTGGGTACCCTGTGGGACGTGCAGAGGGAGTATGGGGTGTCTAGCTTGTTGTTGCGTCCCTGTACAGCCACTGTGAGAGCATGGTCCATATTGCCGGCAACCACCTGCAACAAGTCAGACTTGTTTCCTGTGGGTGTCGGACTTCAGCCAGAGCTGCTCTTTATCACCGATTCCTAGGAGTAGCCAAGCGGTGGAAGGCTTCGGCCTTGGTGGCCTCAGACTTTCATTTCTGCTTTTTGCAGATGATGCAGTCCTGTTGGCTTCATCAGGTGGTGACCTCCAGCTCACAGCAGAACGGTTCAAAGCCAAGTGTGAAGCGGCTGGCATGAGAATTAGAACCTGTAAATCTGAAGCCATGGGTTCTCAGCTGGAAAAGGGTGGAGTGACCCAGGTAAAGGACTTTAATTATCTTGGGGTCATGTTCATGAATGTAAGGAGAAGAGTGCGGGAGTGCAGGAGATTGACAGCTGCATCTGCAGTGATGCAGACACTGCACCTGTCTGTCATGGTACAGACGGAGCTGAGTGTGAAAGCAAAGTTGTTTATTTACCGGTCAATCTACATCTGTACCCTCACCTATGGTCATGAGGTTTGGGTAGTGACTGAAAGAATGAGATTGTGAACACAAGCGGCAGAAATGAGCTTCCACCGAAGGGTGGCTGGCTTCTCCCTTAGAGATATGGGAAGGAGTGCAGCCATTTGAGAGGGGCTCAAAGTAAAGCCGCTGCTCTTCCACATCGAAAGGAGCCAGTTAGGTGGTTTGAGCATCTGATTGGGATGCCTCCAGGGCGCCTCTTGGGCGAGGTGTTCCAGGCATGTCCTACTGAGAGGTAGTCCTGGGGCAGACCCAGGACACGCTGGTGAGATTACATCTCTCAGCTGGCCTGGGAATGCCTTGGCGTCACCCTGGATGAGCTGGAGGAGGTTGCAGGGGAGTAGGAGGTCTGGGCTTCTCTACTTGGGCTGCTGCCCCAGCTCTGAATAAGCAGAAGAAAATGGCTGGAGTGCTGGATGGACTGGAGGATGTGCTCCAACTATCAGAGGATCACAATCCTCAGCTTCCCCAGCACGGCTGGGTGCTGGAAAGGATGGTCTGTCCTTTACTTGGATTTTAGATCTAAGAGAAAAAATGTGGTTATTGTCCTGATCACAGAATGCTGGTCCATCTCTTTATCCTTGCCAGGATATTCAAGCAGACGCATAGAATTTGGTAAGGACAGTAGGGAGATGTCCCTACCAATATGAAATGATGGCAGGTCTGTGCCTACCAACATTTGCTCCACAGGTGCAATTAGCACTGCACCAGACTCTGACTCAGCACTGAGGAGAACCCCCCCCCACCAAAACCCGACTGATTCGGCAGTTGTCCCTGTACAGCTGTAGCTTGGTACACATTGCCAGCAATAAGTCCATCTTGTTTCCGATGTGGGCAGCACAGTGGAGTGGTGGTTAGCACTGCTGCCTCACAGCTGGAATAACATCTGGGTTCGATTCCACCTTGGTTCAGGCCTCTCACTGTGTGGAGTTTGCATGTTCTCCCTGTGTCTGCGTGGGTTTCCTCCGGGTACTCCGGTTTCCTCCCACAGTCCAAAGACATGCAGTTACTGGGGTTAAGTTAATTGGTCACTCTAAATTGCCCATGGGTGTGAATGTGAGTATGAACGGTTGTCTGTCTCTCTGTGTTAGCCCTGCGACAGGCTGGTGACCTGTACTGGGTGCGCCCTGCCTCTTGCCCTGTGATAGCTGGGATAGGCTTCAGCCTTCTCGCAACCCTGAACAGGATAAGCAGAAGAGAATGGATGGATGTTTCCAATGTAACTTGGACTATGCCAGGGCTCCCTTTTGTCGCTGATTCTGTTCATAATTTTTATGAACCAAATTTTGGGCTTCTGTCTTGGTGGTTTCAAAATATCATCTCGGCTTTTTATGTGGTCTTGGTAGCTTTATTAGGTGTTGACCTCCAGCTAGCACTGGAGAAGTTCACAGCTGAGTGCAAAGTGGCAGGTATGAGAATTAACACCTCTAAGTCTGAGGCCATGGTCCTCAGTCAGAAAAGGGTGGAGTGCCCACTCAGGGATGAGTTGCTGTTCCAATTAGAGGAGTTTAAGTATCTCAGGGTCTTGTTCAGTAAGGGGAAAAGGGAACAGCAGTAGAACACAGCTTCTGGCTTGCTCCAAATGGTGGCTGGGGATTCCCTTAGAAATAGGGTGAGGAGTGTAGCCATCTGGAAGGGGCTCAGAGTAGAGGAACTACTCGTTCACATTGAAAGGAGTCAGTTGATTCGGGCATTCGGTTGGTTCGGGCATCTGACTAGGATACCTCCTGGGTGCATCTTTAGGAGTGTGCCAGGACAAGGCAGAGGGCAGACCCAGGACATGCTGGAGGGATGATATCTCTCAGCTGACCGGGAAACACCTTGCTTTTTACTTGATTTCCTCAAACAAGTACTGGAAATAATTGCAACCTACCAGCATTCGTGCAGTGTAAAAATATGCAGGAACTAAATTTTTTTTAACCATATTTAGATGATTTAGAGATTTTACGTATTGTTTTTGTCAAGGGCACTGCAATTATGAAACACAGAGTTCGGTGACCTCAAAAGACAAGCAGGCATAAATGAGATAATGTAGAATTATTATAAAGTCATAAATCAAGATGTCAGGATCTTGTAAGTTGTGAAGGTATGAAAATTACCATCACAGCTCAGTGATAGTCAGGTAGCTGAAATATTATAGTCATATCTGTCAGAATCCTGACCTTTCTCGTTGGCAGTACTGAAATAGAGGGTTGGAGAGATGAGGGGAACAAACTGGGAATTAGTGCCGGTTGCTCTCTCGATCATCTCCTGCCCCGAACAACATCGGCTCCTCGATGCTAACAGAAAGACACAAACGGAGAAACCAAAGACAAAGGAGTGAAAAACATTCATGATCAACAGATACCCCTGCACCATCATCTCAACAACAAAGAAACAAAGAAAGCTGTTTATTTAAGGTATGATAAAACAAACACCCAAGTGCTGACTTTTTTCTCTGTAGCCAGTCCAAATGGACAATATTTTTTAAATAACTTAAGTAATTTTTATCTCACAGGACATGTGTATGAGACTCCATTTTCACTGAATATGTCAATCAACATTAGCTTAGGTGGAGATGCACTCATATGATTGGGTAACAGGCTGATCATAAGTAAAAATACTGGATAGGATGTTGCAGAAACCATGCTAATTTATTCAGGTCCACTTTATGTTCTTCTGTGTTTACTGTCAGCAGGAGTGCACTGGTTGCTGGTGGGAAAGCTAAAGCCTCAGTTACACAATGTTCTAAAACGTCTGTCCCATCCGGTTGTGGCAGCACAGCCTAAAGTCCCATTTTTCCAATCAGTCACACTCGTGCATTAATGAGCTAGATGCGGACATCTACCACTGTGCAGCTCTCATTGAATCAGGCAGCGGATAATCTGCAAAGATATTATTGGCTACATCTGGCATTCTTTAGTGTAAAGCCATTTACCAACTGAACAGATCCTTACAGTTGGGGTGGCTGTAGTTCAGGAGGTCATCTGCTAATCGGAAGGTTGATGGAGAAAGGGAGCAGGAGCAGAGACATAGACACAGGGGCATGATCACTGATAGTGATAGGATGAATCTGAGCGTCTGTGATATCCATCATCATGGAGCTGCTAACTAAAAAGTAGTCTAAGCAAGAGCGAGAGCGATGGTGAAAAAAAAAGTATAACCCCTCAGAGTAGGGTGATGTGAATGCCAAGCATCACAAAGACCAAAATCCTTCATGTATTGTTTAAGAAAGTCTGCAGACTGCCAGTTCCTTTCAATCACTGCTGTACTGAGCCTGTCAATATCTGCATTAAACACCAGGTTGAAGTCTCCTCCTATCATAAGTATCATATCAGATGTGTCTCCTGTAGAAACACAATGTCAGACTGTAAATCATTTAACAGATTAACAATTTTTAGTCTCTTTTCCCTCAAACCAACTCCACATACATTACACGAGACAAACCTCAGTGTGCTCATGTTTAAACTAACTGGTGGAGTGTTGTGTGTTCACTAAAGGTGTATGTGTGTCTGCATGTGCTGTATGTTTGTGTGGCAAATCACAGCATTAAAGAAAATGCAATTATATTGCTGAGTGCATAAAGTGAAGAGAAGAGGTGTGAAAAGTGACATGAGTGAAAAAACAGTACAATCACCAGAAAAACATCCCAAAAGTGATCTAAAACAACAATGTCAAAAACAGGTAAAAAAAAAATCCCAAAACACACTGCTGATTGTTTCGGTGTTAACTGTTCTATGCAGGCGTGCATATTGACCCAGTTAAATAAGAAGACAGCATCAGAAAGAAACGTTGGTGTGGACACAGATCACCTGGTCAAACATACAGCCAATTCATGGTATTTTGGTCGTGATAAAGTTATCTGTTCACATAAAGTTTATCGACTTTTTCCAGATCAGGAGCCTGAAAATATGCAGTTTTCCGTCATGCTGTGGGCCTGAAGCTCGACGACCGTATCTTTAATTTTTTTATTTTCTTCTTAGAGCTGGGCCATTCCCTCACTGAGGGATTTCATCGACTCCCCGAGGATGCCTTTTTCTGCAGCCAGTGTTTCCACCTGCTGCTGGCTGAATTCTACAGACTCCCACAAGGCCTGAAACTCTTGGTGGAGGATTTCTACTAGAGCCAGGTGGGTGAAAAAGCTTGAAATTTGTTATTTATGGACTCCAAAATATCCACGATGTTGCTGGTAGGCGGAGATGCCGTCCCAGGGGAATCTTCAGGGCAGCTTCTCTTTTGCTGGTGGAGGGAGTTGGTGTCTTGTCTGTTTTCCCTATGACAACTCACTCAAAACACTATATACAACAATATAATGCAGCAAACTGTCCAGGTCCTCGTCACCATCCTCCAGACTGCTGAAGACAATAAAAATTAAGCTGGAAATGAATATATATTTATTTCTTTTAAGGCTGTCTAGTAGTGAGTTGGCGGAAAAACTAATTACGCAAGAGTTTGTAGTTATGCCACCATGTACAATGCTGCCGAGATTCACGAAGTCTCACTTTACTACAGCATAGCGTTTCCCTCCAGCGAGGGATATAATCTCTCCAGCGTGCCCTGGGTCTACTCCGAGGCTCCCACCCGGTAGGAAATGCTGGAACACCTCACCCAGGAGGCTTCCTAGTCAGAAGTCCAAACCACCTCAACTGTCTCTTTTCAGTGTGGAGGAGTGGTGGCTCTACTTTGAATCTCTCCCAAATGACTGTACTCCTCACCCTATCGCTGAAGAAGAGCTCAGCCTCGTTATAGAAGAAGCTAATTTCCACCGCTTGTGACCACTGTTGAGGGCAGGAACTTAGATCAAATGGTCAACCGACAGCTTCACTTTCACACTCCACTCTCTCTTTACCACAACAGATCAGGTACAGTGCCCACAACCCTGCAGATGCATCCCAAGTCCATCTGTCAATACCCTGATCCACTCTCCCTCACTTGTGAGCAAGATCTGAAAATACTTGAACTCCTCCATTTGGGAGAGCAACTTGTCCATTACTCTGAGTGGGCAATCTACTTTTTTCCAGCAGAGAACCAGGACCTTAGATTTGGAGGTGCTGATTCCTTTTACTGCTGCAAACAACCCCAGTATGAGCTGGAGGTCACCACCTGATAAAGCCAACAGAACCACATCATCGACAAATAAGCAGAGACAAGATCCCGAGACCACAAAATTGGAAACCTTCCATGACTTGACTGCACCTAGAAATTCTTTCCATGAAAAATTGTGAATGAAATAAAAGACAAAAGGCAACCAAGGCAAAGTCAACACCCAATGGTAACAAGTCCGTCTTAATGCTGGCAATGTGTACCAATGCAGTTATACCGGAGTAATAGTAAATACTATTGTTACTAATAATAAATACAAATTCAGTAAAATTAATTTTTGTTTTAATTTATAAAGATAGCAAAGTAAAGTTCAAGTCATGGCAGACACTGCCACTACACAGAAAAAATATATCTAAAATATCACATCCTTAGAGTGAGGAACACAGCTCGTGTCAAATTGGTTCTGAAAAAGTCTAATCTTAGAGACAAGTATTGAGAAGAAACTGCCTGCAATCAGTCCAGAGGTGGGCAACCACACCAGACCTCTCTTTAAATTATTACAATTAAGCAAGTCTACAGCAACATTAAAAAGCAATGCAGCTAGAGTTACACTGACCACAAGTCAAGCTTACAGTTGTAATGTGAAGTTGTACTATAATGTGACGCTTGTTTGATGTCAAGTCTCTTACTCCACTCACACACAGTAAGCAGGCAGACCTTCTGATGGGACAGTTTTGCTAGTGGGGATCCAAAGATGGCTAAACATTAACAGAAACAAATCACATATATTAAATGGCATGCATTTTGTGCACACATTCAACTCCATCAGATAAACATGCTAAAACACTCACATGACAGTCATATGAAGGACAGATCTTCGTTCTCAACTGAAATTCTTCCACAGCTGACAGGTATGTGACATACAGCAACTACCGCTTTCATGGAGAGGGAGTGGAGTGTCAGTGTATGTAGATGAACATGAACAAATGAGTGGTGTTAAAAGGGTGGAAGAAGTGACAATAACAGTCCCTATCCAGGCCATTTTAACAGAGAATCCGCTCCTAGTCTTTGGTAGGGAGTTCTACCATTGAGGCCATCACAGTGGACAACAATGTGATGCACAATGCAGCAGACCTTTCCACCACACTCTGCTGCTTTCAGCCCCTTTTAACAATACAGTGAGAGAGGATGAAAGAGAGCCCTAAAGAGTTCACAAGCTCTGACGGATGGACATTTGATACTAGTTTAGGAGACCAATCAGAAACGTAGAACAGGCCCTGAAAAACATGTTCGAATCTTTAAATGGAAGAAATGAAGAAAATGGGGAAAAAACTACACATAAGGTCACAGTAAAACTACTGGCTACTGAAAGACTGGAACTGCTGCAGTCCAGATGGTATGTCAGGTCAGGATTTCTGTGCCAATTCTATCTTCTCCCACCTTCACAAAACCTACTTGGAGTCAGGTATTCCAGTTTGGAGAGGACACTGGAAGTGTGAGTTTTCAATGCACACCTCCATGTAGATAAAGTCACACAAAGCATGATTACTGAACAAGTTCCTAAGAAAGCATGGCTGGTGTGACCTATGCCTCAATCACTTTCACAGGACCTTAGAAGAAGCATAAAGAAGCATTTCTGAAACCATTATTATTAATCCACAATCTGACAAACTGTCTTAAAGTTCAGCACTGTTACTACTCTCCCTAAAAGTGGGTGTCCTGCAAAGATCACACTAAGATTACTACACGCAATCCTGAAAGAGGCGAAAAAGAAACCGTAACAGTCACTACTGCAAAAATCATGTGTCCACTATAAGAGAATCATGATAATGATAAGGAGGATGGTATCAGTGGAAGAGCACCAAATCTTTCTGCATTAAATTAATAAAAAGATTGTGGCATGTCTCAAACTTACAAATGCCCACCTGGATGTTTAACAAACTCTTACAGTAATTTAATTACTGCTCCTTTTCTCCATTTTTTGATAATTAGATTAAAACTTTATTAATCCCTTTAAAGAAGATTCTGTCAGGGAAATTAATATTCCAGTAGCAGATTTACATTATAGACACAAACACAGCAGTATTCAATAATAAATATTTATCCATCCATTATTTTTCTACTGCTTATCTGGGGCCGGGTCACTGGGCAGCAGCCTAAACTGAAAAGCTCAGACCTTCCTCTCTCCAGTCACCTACTCCAACTCTTCCAGGTGGACCCTAAGGCACTCCCAGGCCAGCCGAGAGATATAATCTCTTTAGCGTGTCCTGGGTCTGCCACAGGGCCTCCTCCCTCATCCAAGAAGTGCCCAAAAACAAATAAATAATAAACAAAAATGCTAAAAACAAAAAAGCAACAACAACAAAATAATAGAAATAAAATGTCCAGCAGACGTACTACTGCACGTTAAAGGACACGTATCATGCAAAATCCATTGTTTTAGCCCTTAAATAAATTTTGTTGTGTACTTTCAGTGTGTAGCAGTGCAAGAAATTTAAATGCATTCTGTCCCGGTGCTGCATAGATATCTTTATGTTCTTTTTGGGTCATATTTTTCAGGTTGTTCAGTTTTCTCTAGTCCCTGTGACGTTTCCTGTCCTCTGACGTCACAGTATTTGCCGTGGAACTGTTAAACAAGGACATGCACATCTGGCTAACCAATCTCGTGAATCCGCCATTTTTTTTTCACGCAGTGATTTTGTAGTCCAGTTTCATTATGCCGAAGTTGCATGTAGGTAAGCCAAAATGTTTGGTTGTTGGGTGTATTAACCCACACGATTCCTTACATCGCCTCCTGGCATCAGAGCTTCTTCAAAGTGCCTGGTTAAATTTTATATTTCTGGGAAATGTACCTACAACTGTGGGGAAAATCCTCTGTGTTTGCGCGAAGCACTTCAAGGACGAGTGTTTCAGCAACCTCTGCCAGTATAAAGAGGGATTTGCCTAAGAACTTCATCTAATTGAGGGGTCAGTTTCTTCTCTCTATAGAAACCATGCCACAGCAAAGCGGTGAGCTCCAAATAACACTAAAATGCCAACAAACTTTATTTTAGACATGAATTTTGTGTGTTGATATGACGTCCTGGTCATTGTTTAGATAGTAGTAGCATTGTGCCTTCTGGTGTTAGTGCTGTGTGCTAGCTTTAGCTCCTTGAGGATAAAACTGTACTGCATGTTTTGAATAACATTATTTGGCTTTGTGTTTGCCGTTTTTCTCTTGGGATTCAGTGACGTTCAGTGACGTTCTTGATGCTGGCATTAGCTAACTCCTATGTCGAGGCTTTGTTTATTTTATTCATATTGTGAATAAAAAGTTTCTCTGCCAGAGAGCGTCACTGCTATCAAACTACAAAAACGGCTGAAGGGGTGGAGTGGAACGCTCTGCGACCTGGAGGGGGGCAGGACGTGAAATGTCTCATTCACATTTAAAGAGACCGCACCAAAACAGGTTGCTCTGCGACGGGTGTCAGAGAAGGGGTCAAAGAGGGGTCTGTGGTCCTGCAATAATGAGGAATTCAGACCAAAGCATTGCAGTTCTACTTTATATAGACCACAAGTGAATGATTTACATATGAAAAGGAAGGATTTAAAAGCATGATACTTGTCCTTTAATATTGCGTAATGTCTGGTATTACTTTTATGTTAAATTGGTGTTTGTGGTTAGGCTCAGGCTTTGTCCTTCCTGGATGTGCTGCCCCCCTACCACGCCACGGTGTACAACAGAAGCCTTGTTATGATGGGCTGACAAAACATCCCTAGGAGTTTCCTGCAGATGTTAAAAGACTGCAGCCTCCTCAAGAAGTACAGCCTGCTCTGTCCTTTCCTGTACGGGTTATCAGTGTTGCTTATCCAAGTCCAGCTTGCTGCCCAGCCGCAGTTCAAGGCATCTGTGAAAGTCTACAGCCTCCATCTCAATTCCCTCAATTAGAACTGGTCGTAACCTTGGTCTGGACTTCCTAAAGTCAATGACCAGCTCCTTGGTCTTCTAAGTGTTGAGCTGCAGGTGGCTCCTGTGGCATCAGACAGCAAAGTTACTCATCAGTCTCCTATACTCCTCCTCTCTGTCATCAATGACACACCCCCAATGGCTGTACCATAAGCAAAATTCAGAATTCAAAATAGCTCAGAGAAGTAGCAGAAGTATGCAGTGTACACGGTGAAGAGAAGTCCCCTGGGGTGCTCCAGGGCTGCTGATCACAATGTCAGACATGACACGACAACCAGTGCATACAGTTGTCCCTGTACAACTGTAGCTTGGTACATATTGCCAGCAATAAGTCTGTCTTGTTTCCGATGTAACTGTAATTTCCCCATTGTGGGATTAATAGAGTATCATCATCACCATCATCATCATCATGTGGGCAGCACGGTGGCGTGATGGTTAGCACTGCTGCCTCACAGCTGGAATAACATCTAGAAGGCCTGGGTTTGATTCCGTGACTGTGTGGGTTTCCTCTGGGTACTCCGGTTTCCTCCCACAGTCCAAAGACATGCACTTACTAAGGTTAGGTTAACTGGCCACTCTAAATTGCCCATAGGTGTGAATGTGAGTGTGAATAGTTGTCTGTCTCTCTGTGTTAGCCCTGCGACAGGCTGGCGACCTGTACAGGGTCATCAGCTGGGACAGGATAAGCGGAAGAGAATGGATGGATGGATGGCTGAAGCAA
Organism: Pterophyllum scalare; assembly: GCA_024447675.2. NCBI lineage: Eukaryota > Metazoa > Chordata > Actinopteri > Cichliformes > Cichlidae > Pterophyllum > Pterophyllum scalare. Next base: position 26,499 of record JAMQGT020001427.1, on the reverse strand, counting down.
ATAATGGACAATTAAATAATACATTTGTCATGTAACGCTGTGGGGCAGGCAGAATGAGGACCCCAATGCAGGACACTTGACTCCTGGAGTAACTCCAAAAACTCAGCTTTATTGCTGGAAACACACAGAATGCTGAACTGGGTTAAGCCAGCAGCGCAAACTCAGACACAGTTTCACACACAGCGACGAACACTGATGATGACGAGGACAAGCAGGGAAAACACGGGACTAAAATACACAAGGGCCGATGAGGAAAGCAGACACATCTGGGTAACACAGGTGAACATGATCACACCAACACCACAGGGAGACACAGCTGAAAACTAAATACAACTTAAAACGCTGGGTCCAAGGACCCAGGATCATGACAACATTAAACAGAGAGCGACAGATGCATAGTGCCAGACTGCCTTTGGGCGATATGTTTATCTTATTTTTGACCTTCTCGGTCTCGGAGAAGAATATGTTTATCTTATCCTTAAGGGTTTTGCCAAAACATGGTAGCTGGTAGTTTTTCTGCAATTCTGTTAACAAACAAAAAGGCAAACATCCTAAAAGAAATACCCTGTTCCCCCTCTGGAAGTGAAGTTAAAAAAAAGGCAAATTTTTCTCTAAATAATAACCTCATCATTGCGTGTAAAATTAAATTACTGAATTTTAACCCAGGACTCCAACCCTTTTAAAAGAAAAGTGGCCAGGTGGATTTAAAGGGCTTTACAGCGGAACTCTTCGGTGTGTGCGTGCGTGTGTGTGTGTGTGTGTGTGTGTGTGTGTGTGTATATACGTGTATTTATAGCATGTCTTACCTGGAGAGGACAGTGATGGATGCTCTGGATGAAGTGCAAATGATGGATGAGCAGTCTGACTCATCTAAAAATAACAGTGGTTATCATCAGTAGAACAAACTGTCAGTTGATTAATTGCCAAAGAAGTATGATGCAGTTTATCTGAACACCTTACCATCATCACTACAAGCATTTTCCAGCTCATCAGGCAGCTCCTCTTCTTCTCCATCTATTTGTGCAACATACACTGGGCTTGGGAAAATGAACACAAGGTGAAATACTCTTGAGTAAAGATGTGATAGAGGAAAACCTGAAATTCAAGCCAGATGATTCTCACCCACAGGGCTGAGTCTCTTCAAGCAGGCACTCCTGTGTCAGTGAGGCGGAGGAAAGAGATGGGAAGGAAGAGGATGTTGAGGCTGGGTGTCCCTGTCTTGTGAGGTGAATAGCTGAGATCTGATTGGTCACTGAGCCCACCAAGGCTCCTGCAGGACAGCAGGGCACATCTGTATGTGAAAGAAGAGTTACGTAGGGCAACTTTTCTGTACAGAAAATCATACCACACAGTGACTCCAAAACTGGGATTCATACTAAATACATTTGTATACTACTACAAATCTTTAAAAAAAACAAAAAAAAAATCAACCCTCCTTTATTTCAACCAGGAAATGAAATCTTGAAAATCTTAAGAAATCTAAAGAGTCTGATTTGAGAGAGTGTCCTGGACAGGGTTACCCTAGCATGTTTTTTTCCCGTACCATTTCCCGTAACATTTTTTTAACCAAACATGGCCTGTGTAAAATCAGACCGATAAAACTTAACAAATACCACCCAGATGCATAACAGTCCCAGTGACCATGACCCATCTAGCAATTTCAAGAAAGGTTTCCAGGGGTCTTGAAAGCTGATAAGATCTACCTTTACCACACAGAATCCATTCAAGTTTAGCAGTAAGCACAATCTCACTAAGCCACCTTTCAAAACAGGGAGGTAATACTGATTTGTATTGGCACACTCTCAGTCCATGGCAATGTAAAACTCACTTCAATGTGGACAGTGATGCTGGTGTTCCTTCAATTTCTAGTTCATGGCAGGTGAACTGGAAATTGAATGGCAGCCTTGAGCCTTGGTGGTTACTTTTATCTTTAAATTAGCTTGCTGACGCAATCATATTTGATACCCAGGCAGTCTTCTCTTCCTGGGTTCCTTTCAACAGCTTTAGTACATATTAAGGAAACAAATATCTCTGATTACCTGTAGCAGCGTCCAGTGGTGGTGTCTTCTCCGCCTGACTGGCACTGGCACATTTCAAAGCTGGCATGGGATTGTTTGGAAAGGGATTGATACTTCTGCCTGGCATCTGCTTGGTTGCTCTTGTTTGGAGCTTGCTGTTTGTGGTTGCTCCCAAATCTGTGAGAGGGACACCTCTCACGAGGAACTGACAGTCAGAAGAAGTTGTGCTGCTGTTCTGTTTCTGCCCACATTTTGTTGCTGGTTGAGCTGAATAACTCCTCTGCATAGGTTTTGCTTCTCCTCTTGTGCTTCTTATCTCTGCTTTTGAGTTGTTAAGACTGGAGGCATCCTTCCCCACAGTTGGCCCCTGACTTTCACAGAGACTAAGGCAGATATCAGGCACTGGTGGCATAGAGAAACAATCTGCAGGCTCATGCTAAGGAGGGAAAAACAAGGCAATATCAGACATAGAGGAGAAGACAGACTTACGTAAAGCTTACCTAATATAGAAGAGATGTTATAAACAGATGCAAATAGTTGGTCTGAGGTGTATACCATGAAGCAAGTTCACCAAAGACAGCCTTTTCATTATGTTAGCTGGCCTGACAAAACCTAAGACCCCACACAGATACCAGTGAGGGTTATTGACTTTTTTTGTTAACTCAGCTTTTTATCTTCAGTCTCTGTGCATGCTCACAAAAAAAGTGGCTTTTGGTGTGTCATTCATTCTTCTTTGGTATAAAATGTAACATCTGAATCCCATGTACTTAAGTCAGACCTACTCTGGAACAGGTTATGCATTCAGCATATGTCATCATGGTGACTTAGCCAGGTAAAAAGATTTCTGCCTTTGTGACACTGAAAATGAAGGCTTGAAGCACAACATAGCTCACTGACCCATCACTCTTACTTTGCAGCACACCCCTCAGATGACAAAGAAGCTAGAAGGTGTTCAAACACTAGAAGCTCTGCTGCTGAGCTAACCACACAACAAATACACCCATCAAGTAACCACTGGTTGATGGCCCAGTCCGCCCTCTAAATCTATCTGAAAAGGAGGTAAACAAAATACATCCAGTACACTACACTCTGTCAAAATCCTTCTTAAAGTTAAAGTGTATTAAAATCACATGGCCAGATGTAAATAGATTGCAGATTACAGTCAACAGTTTTCTTGGCCCTTCCAATGCAAATGCATAATCCACGCTATGATGGCCACTGTAGGACAAATACGCTTTAGTCAGCAAGAGACCAAAAACATTAAATTTAGACTGTGCCCCATAATTAGTTGGCGTGTTTCTATTATTGTTTGTGTAAAAAAATTTTTGTGAATACACAATATTTAAATATATTTGAATAATATCAACACTTAGCAATAAATCAGAAATAAAAAATGAATGTGCAAATTAAATATTTTCCTGCATTTTTACATTTTTACCAAATCACCTTAAAAACTTTGCCGTTAAAAGCACAATTAACCGTGCGACTGCAACCTCGGTTCAAAATAACAGCACTGCCTGCAGGAAGCACTGACTGCCTGCAACTCATGGTTAATGTGGCAGGTACGTCACCTGTGGGAAACAGATGTCCCTGATGTGGAAAACCAGAACACGTGTTTACCATGACAGAACAAGTTACAGAAACAATAAGCTGCCCACCCCTACCTGGATGTCTAGCTGCAAACATGTTTTTGCCACTGCATCCATTAATTTTTTTTTTTTTTTTTTACTACAGAGGCAGAGACTACTTGGTGCATGTATCCAATTTAGTTCCACATGGACAGCAAGCACTAAAGATATTAACCTTAAATCCAGCCATTAACCATTCTTATGGCCACTCTGGCTAGCTACTGAAAGGAAAACATATAGGGATGAAGCAACATATTGCCTAAATATCAGTATTAGCTGATATTGGCCCTGCCGAGTCATATCAGCATATTTGCAAATAAGACAACGATTACTGATACCATAACATATTTTCACTGGTAAACAGGAAATACTTCAAAAACAGGTCTGTTATTTTCTTATAATAAAATGGGTGCATCCCTAAAAACACTCACTGTCAGCTTGTTGGTGTGCTGGGGAGCCTGCTTCCCCATAATCAACAGGTCTTGATGGCAAATCGTCTCCAGTCCCAGGGGTGCAACACATGTGGCAGCCTGATGACTCTTCACTGCTGAAACGTTTTCAGACTGAGAGGTCTCGAGTGACGTATATTTCGGCATGGTGCCTGACAGCTGGACATTAAACCCATCCTGGTCTTCTATCATCTTGGAGACAGAAGAAGAGGTACTAGTCTCCAGAAGGTTGCAGCCAGACTGCTTAAGCCCTGGTACCAGAAGTCGGTTTGGGCTAAGAATTTCATCTGGCACAGCGATGAAGGTGTCATCTCCTTTTTCCCACACAGCAACCACAGGTGTTGCTGCTGATATCTGACTTAAAGAAGGAGGTGGTGAGGCAACATCAGCTGACATTAAAGATTTGGCTTGGTCATTTTTTCTAGATGGCTCAAGGGATATATAACTATAAGGCACTTCTGTAGTTCTAACTGTTTTGGCTTGTGTACTGACAGAGGTTTCACTGATGGGATGATCTGCACTAGAACAAGTCAGAAGCTTCCCTCCACTCCAGGGGGAGGACTGGTTGGTGGGCATGGTAAAGTCCAGCAGAGACGTGCTTACTTCTAAAGGCTGGGCTTTGTAGCACAGGTCTTGGGTGATCCCAGAAAAAGAAAGCTGAGACACCAAATGAACAAAGGGCTGAAAGCTTGTATACAATGATCTCCCTATTCCCTCTCTTAGTGACACTCTGCTCAAAGTGGTAAGGATTTCCAAGGTCAACTCCAACTGAATAGATAACTACTTCTTGATAAATCCAGACCAACAATAATCACTACTGCAGTGACGCTTGGGCGTCTCATCTGGGCTGGAGGTCAGCAGGACAACATTGGCTCATGGTGTTGTTGCAGGTTTATAACTTTTCAGGTGAAGTACATGTGGCTAATTCAAGACCAATCTTAAGTCTTGAGGACATTAACTGATGTAGCATGAGCAGGAAGTTCTTTCTCCATCTTCTCATATACTGCTGGGGTAAGAAGTTTGGCTGTGCAAGACTGCTCAAACTAAGGTATCAGAACTTCAAGGAGGATGGGGTGTCCTTAGAGTCATCATATCCTTCCCAGTCACTCTGCAGGAAACTAAACTGTCCACGTTCAGTCCTGAAATTCAAGTAGAAGAAAAAAAGCAGTCAGTTTGAGAAAACCCAGTCGTTTCACAATATCATCATTCACTATTCCTTCTTATGTAAAAACCAAACAAACACAACACATATTTGAGCCATTTTAAATGCAATAGGGACATATGCCATGTAATCCAGAGTTTTGATTAGTTTTTTCCTGTTGAAAAAACACACATATACACAATGTATACACAATGCAGAAAATCCAAACATTTGTCCCAATCACGATTATACTTGCTTATAAAGCAAGTTACAGATTCACATGAAACTACTTAAAAATGTTAATGTATCTTCATCACTTAATATTTGGAGATTAGCATTGGACAACTATATCAGCTGGAGGTGGTTGGCTCATTTTATTAGTTTATTTTCTTAGAAGTCAATTTACGTTGCTAATTTAATGGTCTTTGAGATTTTAATCTAGTAAATATTGTACCTGTAAAGTGTCTAACAGAAATCAGCTATTTGCATCGGGTTGTATTAATCCATCATCAGACATGATTATTCTGTGTGTTGTTTTGAATATTAGTTTAAATCAGAAAGACTCTGCTGTGCGATGGGAGGGCATGGTCGAGAGTGAGGGAGAGACAAGTGAACAATTTTACACATAAAAAAAGAGACTGAACGACTGAGTGTAAGAATACACATGAAGACGAGCCAGGCCAGTGCCTGTTCAGCTGACATTTATCGAGTCTACCAGCAGAGATGTTCTTCTCGTCATCGCTTTGTGTTTCCTTAGGCTTGATGGCATACTTTATTTGAAACCCTAAATAATAATTACAACCCCAGTCAGAGATAGCAGCTACAGTCTCCCATCACTACAACAGCTGTTCGAGTGACGGTCGCTGAGTTGAAAATCCGAACACATTGCTCAACCATAATGAGGACAGCTTTTTGCACTTCGCGTATATTTTCGTTTTGTGGTGCTTTTATGTTCCTGCTGAGATGATTCAGATAATATTAAGGGCATCGATAAAAATGTGCTACGTTTACCAGCTCAGTGAATGAATGATGGGAGCTAGCTAGCCTGAAGCAAACTACAGCGCCTCATGTTTACAGCTGTCGCCGCTGCCATTTGTCAGTCTATTTGCTAGTTTTCGCTGCCGTCAGAGTGACGAGTGTCCAGAGGAAGCAGGGCATTCACGTGTGAGCTGACATGCCGATTCAAGTTTAGCTTCACATTAGCTTACTTACAAGTCTGGCAATTAAGTGAAAAAAAAAAATAATAACGTTAGCTGAGGCTAAACGTTTCCACGAGAACAATGCACCCATGCGTTGTTGTAGTAAAACGACGCGACACATAAGGCCAATTTAACTAACCTGTTATCTGTTTCAGTTTAGCGCTACAACCCACAGAATACCTTCACATAACGTTAGCTTAGCTACCGACATAAATTCAACACAAACTATTGTCGGGTGTTCGAAGGGCTGTCCGGAGGGTACTATTAGAAAAACAGGCTTTCTATTGGGGTATCAAAATATGTTTAATACCTACTTTGTCTCCTGTAATGCCTAAAGATGGTGGCCGTAATCGGGTAACTAGCTACTTGTTGAAGTTTCTGACACTGCAGTGTCACATCATCATGACCCAAGATCGTCTATTGCGACAGCGCTTAGAACGGCACTTCTTCGTGAGGATTTTTTGGCTGAGCGTTACCGCCGCCACCTGGTAAAGATCAGCCACTTCATCCAGTGGATCCGATTGTGTGCTAGTGATGGTCCTAAGGCAATCTAGTTGCAGATCAACACTGTGAACACACGCAAATAAACATAATTAATAAACATTAAAATAAGATAACAGTAATCTCCTGAAATCCTTTGCACAACAGCTCTTAAATTAAACTTTATTTTAATCAACCTCAGTTTCCTTATCAGGTGTTTTCTTTAGTAATATCATAATATGCGCCATATACTACGTTATAACATACTATCACAAAAAATTGGGTATTGCATTTTATACGTTTCACCACTAGAGGGGTGACTAGAGTCTCTATTGATTCCTCCTCTTGCCAGTTATTGTTCTTCTCACTTCTTAACTCCCTACATGCATTCCATTTACCATGTTGTTTTGCTTCTTGCTGCTAGTCATTCATGTTCTCCTCCTTCCCTTCTTTCTTCTTTCCCCTGTCCCTTGTTTACCCTTCTTCTCTCTTTCTATACTTCCTCACTTCCGTTTTCCCTCTTGTCATTGCCTCCCTGTGCTTTCTTCTTTTTTCTGTCCGTTCCTTTATCTTCTTTTACAGTTTCTTCCTTCTTCTTCCAATGATCCCCCTTTCCATTCTTTCCTAGTTCTATCCTCTTTCCTGCTGTCCTCCCCTCTTCCTCACCCCTGTCCTCTCTCCTGCACTCTTGCCTTCCGGTACTCCGTCTCTCCTTATATCTTCTTTTTAACCTTTTATCTTTGCCCTTGTCTTTCACTTAGTTGACATTTCCATTCTCTTTTTTTTGTTCTTCTCAACTTCTTTTTCTTCCTTGTTTTCAATCTCATTTAACTTTTATGTCTCCTTTCCTCTTACTCTTTTTTCCTGACCATCAATCATCCTTTCATCCTCCGTTTACTCCTTTTACCTTTGTCTTGCACTGTGTGTGTGTGTGTGTGTGTGTGTGTGTGTGTGTGTGTGTGAGAGAGAGAGAGAGAGAGAGAAAGAGAGAGAGAGTGTGAGTGATTATATATATATATATATATATATATATATATATATATATATATATATATATATATATATATATATATATATATATATATATATATCTAGAGAGAGAGAGTGCAATAGAGAGATTCTGACCAATGAAGGGAGCAGGAGACCACAGGCTGATTGAAAGTGAGCTGCTAAGCAGTGAGTTGAGTAGCGGGAGTGCTTCTTTCCTCTGAGCCGTGGACAATCTGCAGGACAAACAGAAGAAGAAACTAGATGTAATAACTGAGGATGATTTCTCACCTACTAAACTAATCCAGCTCCAGAGAAAAATAAAGAAGAAAAAGACAAACGCCTTTGGAGATTTTTGGATATATTTTCTCCTTCTGACATCAAGAAGAAAATAGGAATAAAGAAAAAAAAACAAGAAAAGACGGTGTTTCATTTTAAGATCCAGAAAAAGATGTTGGTGCCCACTGCATCCAAAGCAAAGAAGAATTAAAGGAGAAAACGTTTTGACAATAAAGATGAAGTAAAACAAAAAAGAAACAGAGGAGAACAGTCTTTCTGTCAGCCCATCAATGGACAACGATTCTGCAGAGCAACGTTTGTGTCTTAGTCCAACTGTAGTAAGAAGATAAAACTGAACGGAAGAAGGATAAAGATACATGGAATATCAGCTTGTGAGATGGGAAAAAGCTGTAGCTCAGATTTTGATAAATCAGACTGGAAGACTAAGAAGAGCAGAACAGAAAAGGTCTGATTTTGCAGGGAAGACCAAAAAAAGTTCAACAACATGAGAGTTTAAGAGGTAAAAAGATATCTGGATTAAAGAGAAGATAAACAGGAAATGTTTGGACAAATCAATTAGAAAAAGAGAAAAAAGACCTCTACAACTAAGGAATCCAGAAGAAAGGAAAACACTTTAAAGGGAAAAACAAAAACTTTGGACTAGTTAGCAAATCCATGTGTGAAAATGCAGTTTGGAGTGCCTCTTGCAGTTTTCTTTTCCATTCTCATTTTCCACACTGCAGTGGTGGCCCCAGCAGGCGGCATAACCCCTGGCAGGCTGGAGCGCTGGGTCCGCTCAGGCCTGCAGTCACTGCAGTGGAACCAGCTGGACCGCTGCCGCCGCCTGTCCTCCCTCTCTGAGGCTGAGTGCAGGCAGCACGCCCATCTGCCGCTGTCCTCTATGGCTGTATATGTGTCAGAGCCTCGTACCGCTGCAGGTAGGGTCCAACAGTGCCGCCTTATTCAGCCATAGATTGTGTTCAATGTACATTTTCTAAGTGTTTAAGTCTAACAGTTAGATTGTCACCCTGATTTGGCAGGTTTTTATTTATTAATTTTTTACACTGTGGCCGAGTATAAATTCATGTAACAAGGTAGTGTGAGACCACAGGATTCCGCACGTGCCCAGTGAAGATTATCATTTGGTGAAAAATCAAACTAAAGTCCATGACGTTTGATTTTAAAGTCCATTTTGCAACCCCAAAAAAGAACAGGAGGTTTCAACATTTTAACCCCACTCACCATCAAAAAGTCAAGAGCAACTAAAGCAAAGGCTGGCTTTTCTTTTTTTTCTTTTTGTTTTACATATTCATGACACAAGTAGATGTTTTTTATTTTTCATGAAAATAAGTTTATAGAAGTCGTATCTTCCCCTGTATGGTAGTATATTGTCAATGTGTCGTTACTCGTTATTACGTATGTATTAAATAGCTAGCAAAGTATCAGCTATAAGATACAGTTCATTGTTTCACATCCCTCTAGGTCACTCTGACAAAGTTTTGGCCATCCTACCAGACTCCTCAGTCGGGATGTTGAGCTCCAAGCTACAGGGCGGTTTCAGCATCAGCCAGGTGCTGAATGGGGGGCAGGGTTCCCACAGACACGAGCAGTCTCGTCCCCACTCCGTGGCCCATGATGCCGTGTTGGTGCTCGATCCGAGCCCTGGCGAGAACTTTGGACACCCAGTGGTCCTTTTTTATGTGGATTTGAACGTAACAAAGAAGAGATGCTCCCACTTGGATGGTACTTACCTGGGTGAGTCACCAGACCTGGACAGTTCTCCAGTGCATGTACTTTGAGAGTTTATAAATTACAGTGCATTACAGTGCCAAAGTCAAAAATTTCATTGCTAGTTGATTTAGTGATGATCCTTGTGTTATGGCTCAATAATAAAGTTTACATAAAAGATGGGCTAGTCACGGGATAAAAAAATTACCTTAAACATGCACCTGGCAGCAGTAGGCAACCCCTCTGGGCCCAGTACTATGAAATAGGTAACTTCAGGGTTTTCTGTGTTATGACCGTGGTTCACTTCTTACCTCGGTAAGAAGTTTTTCAGTATCTAAAATCTGTGGTGATGAGCATCAGTAATAAATATAGATTTGTAGATGCAACTTTAATCCACTTTTTTGTTTGCTGTTGGCAAAAAATTTTATTATTCTGTTAATGTTAAAATATGATCCTAAATCCAGACTGAGTCTCTTTGACACTGTTGGAAACACAGAACACACACCAAGAATCCCTGTTAGGTCAATCACATTCATTTCACTTTAATCTGCAATAAATAGATGTGAATTCCACAAGTGTTGCATTTTACTGGTTTATTTTTTTATGTTCTTTATCAGTTTTTATTTGATAACATCTCTGGAATCATGGGAATAATTTTCTGTGGAAGAAAAGTCATGACTGTGGCCCACCTGCAGTACCTTTGTGGCCCACCAGGGGCCCCAGCCTGCCTAAGAAGACTAAAAACATTAAAAGAAATCCATTAGAACATACATTACCTTAACGAACCCTACCCCCAACACTACACACTAACTATACACTCCAAACACACAAAAATTTCAAAACTCCCTATCAATATCGCTGTCTCTCTTTCACCTTTCTCTCTCTCTCTCACACAATTTTCACCTGTTCCTCAGCATCCGTTGCCTCCAGAAAATAGGATTTTTTTTCTCAAATTTTCTGGATTTCTTTTAATACCTTGATCCAATTATGGTAAAGATGTAATCATGTGATCTAGGGGTCATTGGCCATCTTTCATGCAAATTCAGTATGAATCAGACTGGTAGTTTTTCTGCAATTTTGTAAACAATCTAATAGACAAACATACCAAAAACAATACCTCATCCCCCCTCCAGGGGCGGGGTAATAACCAGTAATTTAGAAATTCGACACCCTGGGTCCAAGACCCAGAGTTACGACAGCTTTAGGACGTGGCTGTCATGTGACTGACAAGGTGCTACTGACTAATTTGTCAAGTCAGATTTCAAAAGACCAACAAGGCAACGACCACAATGCTTAGCAGTCTAGCAGCCCACAAACCAATGGGAGACATTACAGTAGCTATACATTGATCTTTTAAATACAGTCTGATGGCTTCATGCAGTCTTGATTTGCAATATTTTTGATTGACTGTTTTATTTAACTATGCCAAAAATTAACATTGTTTGGCAAAAGTGGTAAGTGCAACTTGAATGTTGTCATTTTAATGCTTTTATAATACTTGTAATACCTACATTGGTTAGCCATATGGTAACTCAGCATTGTATAACGTCATTCAGCAAAATTTATCTGGCACTTCAAATGAGCTATCCTTTTCAGTTTTGGATAATACAGTTAATGATCATCAGTTTTGGAGTCATGGCATGAAAAAATATTACATATTGCACTTTGTTTCTTTTAAAAAAGTAACAGATTACTTAATTACTCCCTAGAGAAAGTACAGTGTTACACTAAGCTTTACTTTACTTTTGCATTACTCTACAACAAGGACTAAGCTGCACTGTCTCATAATTTCCAGATAACAATATTAGATAAGATCAGAAGCCTTTATTGTCATCAAACACAAGTGCTTCACAAAATTGTGCCAGCCGCTGCTGGTCAGTGCATTACTACAAGTATTAACAGTAATATATGTATACATACATACATACATACATATATATATATATATATATATATATATATATATATATATATATATATATATATATATATATATATATATATATATGTATATATATATATATATATATATATATATATGTATGTGTGTGTAACTATATATATATATATATATATATATATATATGCTGGTTTCAGCATACACTCAGAGTTTAACAGCATTCTGGGTTCTTCACTGCTAGCTCTATATTAGCATATTGTATTTGCAGATAATTGAAAAGACCTTGTTGTCAAAAGTTGTTGGATACATCTTGCACTTTAACATCAAATTCTTGTCTATTCATGAAATAATTTTTAAAAATTAATGGTCAAATCTTTAATTCTCAAAAGTTGTAGGCTACGCCATAATTTTTCATTTCCCTGCATAAAAACTGAAACCAGCTGATTGTATCTGCATAAGTGCAGATAGGAAAAAAATGTGATCTTTTTTCTGTATCTGCACATTCTATTCACTTCTGTAATGAAAGTAAAGAGAAAACTGTACTGAATATAAGTCACTGATGCGTTACAGCACTGCATTCTAGAAAGATTTAGTGTGATTACAGTAACAGTAGTGGTGGTTATTGCTTCCAGTGAGCCAGCCTTTCTTGTATTTTTAGAGTTGTCTTGAGCAGGCTTTCTAAAAGGTTTTCAGTTTTTTTTCTTTGGACATTGGTTGCTCTTTTCAGTTATTTTCAGTACATTCCTTGTTCCAGACCATTTTTTTAGTGTATTAAGCCACTTAACACTGACCTATGAATCATTCAAGCACTAAAAAGTTGCCTAACTCGAGTGATGAGCCAATCTACACATACAGTGGTGTGAAAAAGTGTTTGCCCCCTTCCTCATTTCCTGTTTTTTTGCATGTTTGTCACACTTAAGTGTTTCGGAACATCAAACCAATTTAAACAATAGTCAAGGACAACACAAGTAAACACAAAATGCAATTTGTAAATGAAGGTGTTTATTATTAAAGGTGAAAAAAAATCCAAACCATCATGGCCCTGTGTGAAAAAGTGATTGCCCCCTAAACCTAATAACTGGTTGGGCCACCCTTAGCAGCAACAACTGCAACCAAGCGTTTGCGATAACTTGCAATGAGGCTTTTACAGCGTTCTGGAGGAATTTTGGCCCACTCATCTTTGCAGAATTGTCCTAATTCAGTTACATTAGAGGGTTTTCGAGCATAAACGGCCTTTTTAAGGTCATACCACAACATCTCAATAGGATTCAGGTCAGGACTTTGGCTAGGCCACTCCAAAGTCTTCATTTTGTTTTTCTTCAGCCATTCAGTGGTGGACTTGCTGGTGTGTTTAGGATCATTGTCCTGCTGCAGAACCCAAGTTCGTTTCAGCTCGAGTACACGAACAGATGGTCGGACATTCTCCTTCAGGATCTCTTGGTAGACAGCAGAATTCATAGTTCCATTTATCACAGCAAGTCTTCCAGGTCCTGACGCAGCAAAACAGCCCCAGACCATCACACTACCACCACCATATTTTACTGTTGGTATAATGTTCTTTCTCTGAAATGCAGTGTTCCTTTTACACCAGATGTAATGGGACACACACCTTCCAAAGAGTTCCACTTTTGTCTCATCGGTCCACAGAATGTTTTCCCAAAAGTCTTGGGGATCATCAAGATGTGTTTTGGAAAAATTGAGACGAGCTTTAATGTTCTTTTTGCTCAGCAGTGGTTTTCTCCTTGGAACTCTGCCATGCAGGCCATTTTTGCCCAGTCTTTTTCTGATGGTGGAGGCATGAACGCTGACCTTAACTGAGGCAAGTGAGGCCTGCAGTTCTTTGGACGTTGTTGTGGGGTCTTTTGTGACCTCTTGGATGAGTCGTCGCTGCGCTCTTGGGGTGATCTTGGGCGGCCGGCCACTCCTGGGAAGGTTCACCACTGTTCCATGTCTTCGCCATTTGTGGATAATGGCTCTCACTGTGGTTCGCTGGATTCCCAAAGCTTTGGAAATGGCTTTATAACCCTCTCCAGACTGATATATCTCAATTACTTTCTTTCTCAATTGTTCCTGAATTTCTTTGGATCTCGGCATGATGTGTAGCTTTTAAGGATCTTCTGGTGGACCTTACTGTGTCAGGCAGCTCCTATTTAAGTGATGTCTTGATTGAGAACAGGTGTGGCAATAATCAGGCCTGGGTGTGGCTAGAGAAATTGAACTCAGGTGTGAAAAACCACAGTTATAGTATGTTTTAACAAGGGGGGCAATCACTTTTTCACACAGGGCCATGATGGTTTGGATTTTTTTTTCACCTTTAATAATAAACACCTTCATTTACAAATTACATTTTGTGTTTACTTGTGTTGTCCTTGACTATTGTTTAAATTGGTTTGATGTTCCGAAACACTTAAGTGTGACAAACATGCAAAAAAACAGGAAATGAGGAAGGGGGCAAACACTTTTTCACACCACTGTATCAGACAACTTGGTAAAGAACCAATTTTAAGTTGTATCTTTAGGCACTTTTTTTTTTTTTTTTTTACTACAGTAGCAACTTGTTTCAAAACACACACTTTATTCCAATTTATTTAGCTGAAACTATGAAAAATGCCAAAGATAACACATTTTGTTTAAAATAGTATTTTTGTACAATGAGTTCTTGGTTGAAAACTTGTGCAGGTATGCAGTGTAAAAAATTTGGTATATCTTGATTTCATGTTGATTGTTTTATTATTTTCCTGTATTCTCTGGTAGATTTTGAGTCTTGGCTCCTTTGTTAACTCCGAAGTGGCACTGACTTACAGGTTACTTTGATACATGACCTTAAGCATTCACAAGGAGACAGATGTGAGTATTTTGGAGAACTTAAAAATTAATTTGCATGCATCTAAAGCTGCACAGTGACTGTGGCAAACCACAGCTGTACTGGACGGAAGGTCAAAAGAAGGGTAGTTTTTAAAGTGCTTTATTCTGGTAAAACGGGTCCAAAGGAACTCAAATTAAGAGCGCTCTGTGACGTGTGTGTGTCCTTGCAACTCTTCTAAAAGCCATGTGTGTTAAAGCACAAGTTTATGACCAACTGTGAGAGGGGTTAAGGCCAGATGTTCAGCTAAGTTTGGGTTACATAAACATACACCTGTCAATTATTCATGCACACACACGCACAGCACTGTGCTCCCTGCTGGGTCCCATAGGTGAATCTGGATGAGCATTTTCTTTAGAGAGAAACTTTCTTTTGACCTAATTTATCTAGTGATGACAGAAGGGAGGGAGAGAGAAAGTGGTAGAAGTAGAAGACAAAAAAAGCTCAGGAAGTGAAGAGGATGAAAGGATGTGGAGAAGAAAGCATACAATTACCTTTTCATTGGCCCTCTCAGAGATCCTAGTTGTACATGTCATTTAAATTTAAACCAATCCCATTTTCAGAAAGCTGCTGAATTTACATTTTAAAAAAGCCATCTGACAGTACTGTAGTTCAGATGTCATTCTAGTATGGTGATGGCTAACAGGCCAGAGACAATAATAGTATAAAATTCCCTTTAACATCTCTGGACTAATAGAATCCAAGATAGTTACATTTGATTCGCTTTAGCCAAGTAAGAAAGTGGCCACTAGAGGGCATTTGGCTTTGTAGTTAATCTACTAATACGTTTACCACCCTGGTATATGTCAGTCAGTACTTTTCTTCACTCGTACCTGCTTCAAGCTCTCTCCTGTTGTCATTGGACATTACTTATATTTTTTTATTTTGACATGCCAGTGTAATGTGTTAAATGTTTTGTTAATATATTTTAACTTATGAAGCTGAGAAGTGGAGGCCAAGCTGACAAACTTTCTAATTAATATTTACTTCCCCAGCAATCACAATTTCCATTTCATTCACCATTGCAGGAAACTGTGACACTAAATCTCTTTCTCTCCATGTTTTCTACCTTTGTGTCTTCAGGTGATGAGTGTTTGACTCTAGCTTTAAAGGGTCACTGTCAGAACCAGCTGAAGCATCGCCAAACCAGGCCAGAAAGGCACAGTGGCACCATTAACAGTAGCAGTGGTAGCCTTCTGCTTGAGCGTGCCATTGGAGGGCTCTGCGAGGTCCACTTCCTTCCGCTGGTGGTCGGAGTCGGAGACAGTAACCGAACACAAAGACTCAAATGTGTTGGTAGGTCTCTAATTGCTCCATTTATCAATTTAGCAGGTCTGAACGACTCGCAGCTCAATCCTTTCAACAAGCATGAAGCAGTTGGTTGGGAAATCTTTCCCTTTGGTTTTACCACGTTTTAAATAACAACTAATTAGCACCACTGTGGTCTGTGTTGGGGAGTATATGCAATGACTCCATGCTAAACTGGCATAAATACATGATAACAGCAAAAAGGCCAACAACTGACATAAATACACAAGACCCTTGAATAGGAGTCTACGGTGCTTCTTCTGTTGGAACACTTTTGTAGCCAATTACATGATCCCCACATTTCAACAAAACACTGAACAAAATATGGTTGAGTGACTACAACATTGTCTTTTTCTTTGTGCTGCTCCCTTTAGAGGTCACCACAGCAGATCATCTGCCTCCATCTCACCCGATCCCTAGCATCATCCTCTGTCACACCAGTATGTTCTCCTTCACTACTTCCATGAACCTCCTCTGTGGTCTTCCTCTTTTCCTCCTGGCTGAAAGCTTCATATTCAACCTCCTTTTTGTCCAGTGTGTACACTATATCATCTGTTTGAACTTCACCGTGGCTCCCTTCCCTTAGAAGTTAGATTATTGAAAAGTTTGATTTCATTACCTAAGTGAACCTAAAACTGATATCATCTATTGTGAAAGTCCTGATGATTTTAATATATTTAAAATCATAGAATTTATGTAGAAAAGATGAGAATGTGCCCTTTGGGGTAATACATGGATTAGCAATTAGGGTTGAAAGGAGTGTACTGAAATGGTGTAAAGTTGTGGATAGTGTATTTAACAATGTGCTATGGATGCTGGTTAATGCTGAAGTAAGATGTATGGAGGTCTGGCTATAATATATGTATCTTTAAGGAGATTGTTCTAGACTATTCAAGTCAGGGTTAAGGTTCCTGTGTACTTTATTAGTGATATTAATTCAAGAACAGGCTTAATGGATTACTTCTTAGAATTAAAGGATTCTGTAACTAATACGTTGGGTTTTCTTTGCTAAAACGTG
Organism: Pterophyllum scalare; assembly: GCA_024447675.2. NCBI lineage: Eukaryota > Metazoa > Chordata > Actinopteri > Cichliformes > Cichlidae > Pterophyllum > Pterophyllum scalare. The sequence continues at coordinate 9,501 of JAMQGT020001427.1, read as the reverse complement.
GTTCAAGTTATTGGAATCTTTAGGTGTTTGTACTGGGAGGTACAATTTAGATAGACATGGAAATAATGGAAAATTGTTGAGAGAACTTTGCTAAACACTTGACCTACATATACACAGTAGTTTCAGGAAAGACTTGGTTATTGGAAAGACGATGTTTGGTAATATTAGCGCTATTGATTACATAATCATCTTAATTCATGTCTTATGTAGGGGATTTTAAAGTTGATGAATTATCTGATAAGCACAGTGATCTGTCTTGAGCTTGTGAAGTGCCAGTAAGGGAGAAAAAAGTCAAATATCAAAATTCAAATTGTTAGAGGCCAGACCAGATATTTTTCGGTCTCAGAGAAAGGCGATGGTTTGTTGATGGTTTAAATCAGGAGTCAATTAGGAATGAATTAGATGAGGCATATGAGGTTATTGACCAGGGCAAAATAAATACATTAGTAATAAAAACTGAAGATATGAAAAATGTGTTCAATATGTTAGTGTCAATATGAATAGAAGATGAAGTAAAGCTTGGTTCAATAATGAGTGTAGAAAGAGAGAAGGAATTGCATTTAAATTGCAAGTATCCTTAAAAATGCTCCATCAGAAGGAAATGCTAGAAACTTGATTACCTTTGTGACAGGTAAAAAAAAAGCCCATTTGGAAAAATCTTTACATATTTTTCATTTTTAAGACCTACTCTAACTCTACTCAACTGCCCTGGAAGAGTCTTACAATTACCTCTGCCAAAGAGGTTATGTTTCTGGTAGCATGTATGTGCATGCATGTCATTCTGTCTATAAACATGAAAGCTTAAAAAGTTTTAAATTCATTCTGATAAAACTTTGTAGGTGTGCAGAGTGGGTTCATGTTAACAATCCATTAAAATTTGGCTTACATCCACCAAGGTTTTCAAGGTCAACTTAACAGTTTATTGATTGAAAGCTGACAAAACTCTTAGTAACTTAGTAAGTCTTGTGTGGTGTGTATTGCCATATTTAGAAAATAAATCGAGAGTGAGCTGAGTGAGTGGATGTTTATATACTCAGAGTGCTTCTTGTTCAGGTTGCATTTAAAATATAGTAAGAGGCATTAAAATGTAACAATGTAGTATTTATATATATATATATATATATATATATATATATATATATATATATATATATATATATTACAATTCTTGCAGCATACATTTTGGCAATCAGCATGCCAATTGTCTGATCCCTGCTTGCCTATAGCAGTTGTGGCATTAGGGTTAGGGCAGGATCAGGGGGGTTAGGATTGGATTATTGATGTGCCATATGCCAAGTCTACTCACGTGAAATGAGCTACTAATCCAGTTTTCATTACTCTTCCTTAGTTTGCTATATTAATGTACAAAATATTTTACATTGGTACTTGAGTGGTTATTTTTAATCCCTCTTAGTATATTTTAAACTTTACCTGAATGAGAAGACTCCTCCAGGGCAGTAGAGTCTTGAAGTGGTAGGTAGAGTAGGTCTCAAAAATGACAAAATGCATATATTTAACGATATAATTTTCTCAATTATAATTAGAGTGCCACCGTAAACTTCAGATTTTTCTTTTCAGATCAGAATATCTACTGATATTTTTGTGTTTTTGTATTTTTTTTACGTCATTTTTGCTCAATCCAGCATGATGAAATCCAGTGGGATGAAAATGGCATTTTCTTCATTTTCATGATTAATAATTTTATGTTAAAAATGTATTTATTTTGCATTATTGTGAAATTCAGCTATACATCATTCACTAATTATCACTAGCTGTCTTTGCAACATGAGGGTTTTCATTAGTTTGTGCTCAAATATGGGACTTTGCAGGCTTGAGCCATTTTTTTACTACTGTGTTTTAAACTAGCCAATAGTAAGACTTTTTTGTGATTATCTGTCCCAAATTTTACGGTAAGAATGGTCTGTGAAAATATCAGGCTTTTATCTTTAATGGTTTGAGAAATTCCCTCAAATTTTAAACTGTAAAAAACATGCCAGAAGTGCCTCAAATCTCATCCACCCCAGGAGCCCTGCCACCAAGGAGTTGTTTAACTGCCTCAGTGACTTCACCCACAGTGATGGGTGAGTCGTCCCCCTCGTTCCCAGATTCTGCTTCCACTACAGAACGCGTGTCAGTGGGATTCAAGAGGTCCTAAAAGTATTCCTTCCACTGCTCAACTATAGCCTCAGTTGAAATCAGCAACGACCCACCTGCACTACAAACCGTAACTTCAGGCTCAAGATGTAATGGTACATACCTATATTTATCATCTGAGAAGGGGTCCCCTCTACCAAAGAAGTGAAAACACTATGGAAAAAGACAACAAAACAGCATCTGGATTAAATGTTATCCTCTTCTTCTCGTCCACAAGCCTCATCCTCTGAAATGAAGTCAGAGCTCTGACACACAAAACCTTTCATAAACATGCTTATTTTTTCCTGATATTGTCACAATTATTTATTGTCAGTTGATTTGACATGTTATCCTCTCATCTCTATACAGCTGACAATGAGCCAGCTAAACAACAACAGCTGGTTATGAACTAACATTATGCCATTGAATCACACTTTACCTTTGATAAAAGGTTTGATTATATCCTCACATTGTATGAGACTTTATTCATTAGATCCACTTCAAACAAAGTTTCATTAATACGGGCTAACAGCAGCTAACAGCAGCACCTACAGACAGAAAAGAGGATGATATCCTCAACAGTTCACCTCAGTATTGCTGTCGTTGAACAGAAAGTGACCTTCACTGATCCATCGACTTGTATCAGCCTCCTTTCACAAAGTTTTACAGCCTTCTCCAGGGTAAATTGACACGGACACTCACTGACAGCTGAGGCAAACAGAGGACTACAGCCTACACTCACTACAAATGAATGGCAGCCAGAGTTGTTTGTCCTACAGCAGCCAGGATTACTGTATGTACTTGAATTGAGAGAGGTAAGAAAACAGAATTCAGTTGACTGCAATCTACAGTAGTTGAATGCAGGATGATTGGCTGCTGGTGTAGATTGCTGACCTGAAATGGGAATAAATGATCACTTCTTATGCTGAGTTTCTTAAATAATCTATACATATATATATATATATATATATATATATATATATATATATATATATATATATATATATAAATCAGTGAATGGCAAGGCTGGTGTGGTGAATTATATGTATATAAAAGCTGCAGTTGAGATGAGAATATCAGATATTCTGTAGCAAAATTGGAAATCTGATATTTTTAACAACAGTCTTCGCATAAATTATAAAATATTTAAGCAAGATCTTCAATTGCAAAGTTCAGATGCTCTCACCTCATGTTATTTGGTGAGGTTCAGATGTACTGTAGGTCCAGTGAAATTCCAGTAATTATGGGCACATTTCATGCACAAACTTGCAATGTTTTGTAAAGAATTTTTGTCTGCATTTGGACATGAGTAATCTATTGACATATCCATTTTTATTCATTTGTTTATTTTTTGGTGTGTTAATGACACCCTGCTATATACTCTTTTACCCCCAATGAGAATGAGAATAAAGAAAAGGGTTGCAGAGATGCCAGGTGATCTGGAACACAATAGTGTGGTGACATCTCATGAGGGAGGCCAGAGAGAACAGAGGCACATGCTCATGGGTCCATTCCTGACAAGCTGATGCAAGTCAAACTGATTAAACATCATTTACCCAGCAGCATCCGAGAACTAATCCAAATTATTACAACTTCAGAAAGAGTGTAACTTCAGGAACAATAACATCAAGCTGGATGACTGGAGAACAGGCTCCTGTTACCATCGTTTTTAGGAAAATGCACAATCCTTGGATAGTAAACTCTCTGAGCTACAAGATGCATCAAATTCAAACATAATTATTCTCTGTGAAATCACCTCAACAGAACAGCTCACCCTAGTGGGTGAAGGAGTGTTACCTTACAGCAAGCAAAGTGGCAGTGGGGTTTACATGTACATCAATGCAGTGCAATCAGTGGAGATGTGTTCAGTTAAATGAAACCCACTGTTCCTAGGATCTTGAATGCCTTATGATTGAATGTTACCCTTTCTGGCTACTCAGAGAGTTTAGCTCTATAATCACCAGTGCACCACTGAGTGCATTAATGACACTGTTTTAAAAAAGCTAGTCTGATCCTATCTCAGCCAGCATCCCTGGCTTAATAGTGAGGTTTGGGCAGCACTGCAAGTCAGGAACACTGCTTTTCAGGCTGGTGACATCAAAAACACCCTGGCTGACGTCCAAAGGGCTATCAGGAGGGCCAAGAAGCTCTTTGTAGCCAGGCTGGAGGACCAGTTCAACATCAGGAATATGAGAGGGACATGGCATGATCTACAAACTATAACCAACTCCAGAGAAGTATAGGAAGTGTAGTGAAACCCTGGGGAGAGTGGCATGAGGGTTCTTGGTTTGAATCCCCACAGCCATCACACTTCTGATGCCAGCTTATTCATCTCCCCATGAGATGAATAGGTCTGTCTACTGATCATCTCACCTCAACGCAGGGCCTGGGCTCTGGAACCAGTCTCCTGGTGAGGGGCTGGACTCTGTTCCAGTGTGGAGTTGCCCTCTGTGAGAGGTGGTGAGCTGGGGTGGGTATTCTTGTATCCCCTCGGCTTACTGTCTGTATGTTGGAGTTTTCACAGGTGGATGAGAGAGTTGCTTCCCTGCACCTTCAGCCCAGGGAACATGTCCTGACTGTTGTTTGCGCGTATGCACTAAATGACAGATCAGAGTACCCACCCTTTTTGGAGTCGCTGGGTGCTCCATCCAGTGACTCCATTGCACTACTGGGAGACTTCAACACTCACTCCTGGAGGGGTGTGAATGGGAGGAATGGCCTGCCTAATCTGAATCAGAATGATTTTTTGTTAATGGACTTCTGTGAGCTGGACGAGGTGGTGGTGGTGGGATGCTGGACAGTCCTAGTGCATCTAAACATATAGTGGGAATGCCTGGCAGAGGCCCCAGTCCACAAGATCTTCAACTCCCGCCTCCGGCAGAACTTCGACAGCATTCCGAGGGAGGCCGAGGACATTGATTCTGAATGGACCATGTTCCGCATGTCCATTGTTGAGACTGCAGCTCAGAGCTTTGGCTACAAGGTTGTTGATGCCTGTCGTGGTTGTAATCCCCAAACACGATGACTGGAGATCACTAGAGTTGAAGGGAGCCATCAAGGTGAAGAAGGAGTCCTATCAGGCTTGGTTGGCCTGTGGGACACTGGAGGCAGCTGACGGGTACCGGCAGGCCAAGTGGAATGTGGCTCGGACGGTGGCCAAAACAAAAACATGGGTGTGGGAGGAGTTCAATGAGGCCATGGAAAAAGACTTTCAGATGGCCTTGAAGCGATTCTGGCAAACTATCAGCTGACACAAGAAGGGAAATTGGTGCTCTACCCACACGGTCTATAGTGTGGGTGGGGCGCTGCTAACTTCAACTGAGGCTATAGTCAGATGGTGGAAAAATACTTTGAGGACCTCCTTAATCCCACTGACATGCCTTCTGTAGTTTCGAAAATACAATTTTTGGTAACTGTTAAATTACGTACTGGTGGTGTATGTTGAACATGATGTGAGAACATAACTTTGTATGCACATGGGAATGATGAAATGAACATAACATATATGAAAATCCAAACAACTAGTATTTGTAATAAATCTTTTCTTGAAAGATAATCACTGTATGTGTGACAGTGTTCATTTCATTCAGATCGTCCCACCCATTAAGTAGAAGATAGGGTACATATCACTATGGATATGTTATGATCATTACATTAAGCTGATGTGAACAATACCACCTACGGTGGAATTTTTGTCATCACACTGTGACTACATAGTTTTAAGTGGAGACTTAATGTTAATGTTTCGACCATGTTTGCCAGGTATCTTTATAAAAGAATTACCCTGATAACTCACTCACAACCAAAAAAATTAAACTGCTGACAGCAGCATCAAGAAAGTCATCAGCATTCATTCTCTGAAGACCTTGAACATCACTGCCATGTCACTGCAATCCACTCAGTATTTTTTAAATATGCCAAAAGCACAACTTAAACTTCATTGCAATGCTTTTTAGATGACTAGAATATATACAAAATAAGAGATTGAAAACAAAACTGTTAAACTCCACCTGCGTTTTGAAGTCCAATTCTGTTACACTGAAGTCAGAGTTTGAGTGAAATGCAAAACTGTTTTTTTAAGACCGCCCACCTCCTGCAAGTATGTGCAGATGGCATATTCCTTAATTGTGACCCACACAGACAAACTGTGAATTGTGAGTATAGGACACCAAGACTGATTTCACATGATAGCCTCACATGATATTCAGATGTATCAGGCTCAAGTCTTTGCGTTGATTAAAGTCTTTTAAGACAAGCACCTGTGCCTTTTCTGTGATACTTTTCTATTCCCCGGACAGACCACGCAGAATTTGCAAGGTGTCCTCAGCCGCTGCCCATGAGCTCTCCTAGTTTGCCCATGTCAAGCTGTGAGTTGAATGAAAACACCAGACGCTGCAATCAGCAGCCACTGGCGACTCACCTCTCCTGTCGCCTCTACCAGACCTGTGACCATGCTGTGCTCATCTCAGGTAGGCTGATTGTGTTCTTTCATCTATGCAATGGTCTCATAAAATAAACCTTGGCAGCAAATTTTTGTAGAAATTAAGTTAGTACGGTTATATGCCAACTGCCAACACTAGAATGCAACAGCACGGTGGCGCAGTGGTTAGCACTGCTGCCTCACAGTAAGAATAACGTCTAGAAGGTCTGGGTTTGATTCCACCTTGGCCCAGGCCTCTCCTTCTCTCTGTGTGGAGTTTGCATGTTCTCCCCGTGCTTGCGTGGGTTTCCTCCAGGTACTCTGGTTTCCTCCCACAGTCCAAAGACATGCACTTACTGGGTTTATTGGCTACTCTAAATTGCCCATAGGTATGAATGTGAGTGTCAAAGGATGTTTGTCTCCCTGTGCAACAGGTTGGTGTCCTGTTCAGGGTGTACTCTGCCCTTTTGTCCTATGTCAGCCGGGATAGGTTCCAGCCCCCCCCTCCCCGCAACCCTGAACAGGATAAGCAGAAGTGAATGGATAAATATACAAATATAATACCATAAATATAGTAATATTAAACATACCCATCCAGCTATTCATGTATATAAAAATATACAAACAAGTATACACAGATAATATGAAAAAGTCCTATATGCCCTGCAAATCTGAAAAGGTTATAAATATAAAAAGTACTGATTGTATTAATAATAATAACTTGGATTTATATAGCACCTTTCACAATACCCAAGGACGCTGAACAATGAGAGAAAAACAAAACAAAACTAGGAATTGAAGGTCTTTTTGAACAGATTATTTTTTTTAACAGTTTCTTAAAAGTGTCCAGTGATGGGGCATTGCGAAGCTGAGCAGGGAGAGAGTTCCGGAGAGTAGGGGCTGCCACACTGAAAGCTCTGTCCCCAAAGGTATGGTTGGTGTATGGGGACAGCGAGCAGACCCAAGGCTGAGGACTGTAATGTCTGAGGCTGTTTGTATGGCTGCAAAAGGTCAGACAAATACTGAGGGGCCAAAGCATTGAGGGACTTGTAAGTGAGGAGAAGGATCTTGTACACAATGTGAGACTTTACTGGGAGCCAATGTAGGTTAATAAGGGTGGGGGTTATGTGATGCCAAACCTTAGTGCGGGTTAGAAGTCTAGCAGCTGAGTTCTGGACATACTGGAGCCTGTCCAGTGCTTTGCCAGAGATCCCGAACAGTCCAGCCGGCTGGTGACAAAGGCATGGATAAGGGTATCTGCTATAGAATCAGTAAGTACAGGCCGGAGTCGAGAGATGTTCATAAGGTGGAAAAAGGCTGTCTGATTTAATATGATTCTTGAATGAAAGTGTGGAGTCTAAGATGACACCCAAGTCGTGAACATATGGTAAAGGTGAGATGGGGGAACTATCTATGTCGATGAGTAGGTCTCCGAATTTCTGAAGTAGGGCTTTGGGGGCCACAACCAAGAGCTCTGTTTTATTACTGTTTAGCTTAAGTACATTAAGTGACATCCAGGTTTTGATGTAATGCATACAACCGACAAGAGATTGAGGGGGAGCTGAGAGGAGGGTTTGGTACTAAGATAAAGTTGAGTGTCTTCAGCGTAAGAATGAAAACAGAGACTGTGGCGACGGATGATCTGACCAAGGGCAAGCATATAGATGGTGAAGAGAAGGGGTCCAAGCACTGAACCTTGAGGCACGCCGTGGTGAACTGGAGCAGAGGTGGAGTGGGAGCCTCCCACTGTGACAATCTGTGTACGGTTGGAGAGGTAGGACTGAAACCAGGAGAGAGCAATGCCAGTGAGACCAAGATAGCTTGACAAACGGGTAAGAAGGATGGTATGAGAAATGGTGTCAAAAGCTGCAGAGGGGTCCGGGAGGATAAGGATGCTGATAAGGCCAGAGTCAGCAGATTGTAAGCCAGATTGTAAAGGTTCATAGAGGTTATGGTTAGCCAAGTGTTGCTGCAGTTGGGTGGCTACTGCTCTTTCCAAGATTTTACTAAGAAAAGGAAGGTTAGTGATAGGCCAATAATTGTTAAGGTCATCAGGGTCGACACCTGGTTTCTTGAGAATTGGAGTCACTGAGGCAGTTTTAAAGCTAGAGGATACCGCTCCTGACTCCAGAGAAGAGTTGATGATATCTACTATAAGGGGGCATAGAGTAGGTGCACATGTCACAGGTGCACAGGTTGAGAGTGCAGGTGGAGGATTTGACCAGAGATATCCACTTCATAACCTGGGAGGAATTTACAGAGGAGAAGGAGGAAAAGGAGCAATGAGATAAATGCGGAGCGGGAGAGAGGAGATCCAGCAGCGGTTGTACAGGTGCCAGGATGTATCAATGAATAGTGTTAACTTTTTCTTGGAAAAAGTCCAGGAACCTGTGACTGATGTCAGGGGGGTTTGAAGGATGTGGGCGATCAATGGGGCGGAGTAACCGGTTGATGGTGGAGAACAGCAATCTGGGATGTCTTTGCTGTTGGTGGATGAGAGAGGAGTAATAATGAGTCTTGGCCTGAGAAAGAGCATCTTTGTAGGACCTCACCTGGTCTTTATAAGCCTCTAGATGCACTGTGAGGCTAGATCTTTTGTAAAGCCTCTCAAATTGGTGGCAGGCAATCTTTAGAACACTGAGTTCCATCGTGAACCACGGGGCAGAGCAGGTGTAAGAGACAGTCCAGGTTTTGATGGGGGCAAGGGTGTTAAAGCTACATGATAGGACATAGTTATAATGGTCAACAAGCCCATCAACCATGATATTGGAGGGGTCAGTGGCCAAATAGGTTGCTATTGAGTTGTTCGAGGCCAATGCACTAATAGTCTTGATGTTTTTGTATGTGATGGTACGTTTGGTGCACGGTCTGGGCAGAGGTACAAGAACAGAGAAGCAGACAGCAAGGTGGTCGGAGACAGCAAGGTCAAGGCACTGTACATTGGAAGG
>JAMQGT020001425.1:0-22366 GCA_024447675.2 Pterophyllum scalare | reverse complement strand
CGTATTGCTTATAATATCATATATCAATTTTTTTCCTCCCTTGGCACACCTGTGGTCTTCCTCGACTTCCCTACACCTGATCTTTTGAGTGCAAACACACAGAAATGAAAAGCTGAATTAACATGATGTCTTTCCCCCTAAATTTTATTATAGATATTGCAATAACATTGTATTCTTTTGGCTATAACAGTCAGTTAATATCTGATATTGTAACAGCCTAGCCTCAGTATTATTGCCTGATAACTTCCAGTGGACTAACTCACAGTTGACCATTTAACAAATTTAGCTTTCCTTAATAAATCAAAAACTAACTTTATATTTGAAGACTTTCATTTTGTATAACACAAAACTGTGAGTGAACAGTTTTTTTGTTTGTATGTTTTGCTCTCATTTGCCATATTGTGACATATCAATATCAAAAAAATCTTTGTACATTTTAGATTTAACCTTAATTTAATTTTAGTGCAGATGGTCAGTCAACTGAGGGGAAGACACACCAAGCAGATATTAAAAAAATAAATAAAATAAAAACTTCTTACAAAGTTCTGTTGTGGTAGTGTAGCTTGCTGAGCTCCAGGGACACCCATGGCTCCAGCGGTGGCAGCAGTACCCATGGCTCCTCCAGCTGGCCCAAAACCTGCAGATAGTCCAACACCCGGCCCTGAGAATGGTCGACCACTACCAGCTCCAACTCCACCTTTTGCAGGTCCAAAGACACCACCAACTCCAGCCCCAACACCAGGTCCTGCAGTCCCCAGTCCAGAGCCAATGGGTCCCTGGTCCAGAGCCATTTCCAGGCCCAACACCAGGTCCTGCAGCTCCAGGACCTGAACCAAATCCAACTCTAGCAACCCCATCCTCTGGTTTAGAGCCAGCTCCACCACTAGCCCCAGCAGCAACACCAGCTCTAGGTCCAAACCCAGCCCCTCCTGGACTGGGTGCTCCTCCAACCCCAACACTGACTCCACCCTGCCCTCCTGCCTGAACCAGAGCCATCTCTTCAGGCAGCATGACATCTCCAACCCCCACGGGCCTCATCCTTGTACTTGCGCACATACTGCTGCATCTGCTTGACCTCAGCAGGGCTCAGCTCATGACACCTGGACGGGTCCTGGTCGTGCTCGGGCAGCTGTCGGGCCATTTGCTGCCGACGGTAAGCAGCTCCCTCTGTGCCAGTTACTGGACGTTTCTCTGGTGGGAGCAACTCAATATAACGCACAGCCTGTAAGGGAGGCAGACAATCAAAGGCTTAAATACACCTCAGAGGGGATGAAGAAAAATGTGAAGGACAGATGGGAAAAGAACAGATTTGAAATAAAGCAAGAGGAAGCTGTCTTGTCTTGTAGTAAAAAAACAAGTAAGACATGGGCTCTACAGATATAGAAACAGACTCAACAAAGACAAGAAGGGTGAGTTAATGTCAAACACAAGATTAATGCACTGTGGGAAGTACTGGTATATAAAAAAAATGCATCCTCTTTTTACTGTAATCATCAGTGCTTCAGAAATTCCTGCCAAACAATCATTACAAATTAGTAAATAAAATATAATGAACCATTTCAGGAAAGCCTTTAAGTATCTCACTTATCCATTACAGGGAAGCGGGCCTTGTAAATTTCAGATTTAAAAGAAGCAGTTAATTCTAAGACCCCGGGTTTCCTGTATGGTAGTAGTTAGACAAGGAGTTTCTAATGCCTTTTAAACAGTTCAACAGGCATTAAAAAAAAAACAGCAAAAAGTGAGTCTGCTTATCTCCCCTTCAAGGTCATCTCTCTGTGTACCTCTGGGTCACTTCCAGGGTGGCTATTATTTTCAGAACAATGTCAGGAAGTCTAATTCTCACCACTTACACTTCATCTGCGATGCACACTGCATCTCCCCCCGTATGTTAAAATAGCAACACGTCACCTTAAATTTAATTCTGGAGGAGAGCATGAGGTTGCAGGGAAGACTGTCAAAAGACTTGAAAAATAATAGCTGCTCTGGAAGTGGCCAGAGGTGTGCTAGGAGATGATGTTGAAGGGAGAACTGGCCAACATTAAACCAGGTTGGGTTTTTTTTTTTTGCTTTTATCTACAGAGTTCCTAAATGTCACTTAATTTACAGTAAATAATGCAATACTACTAATACCTCTTGTAGATGAATGGCCAGGCATATTATCCATTCATGTTTTTTTCTTTTTATATTAATGATTCCTTTAGTATATGATAAGGCTCAAATGCCTGAAATTAAATTTGACTGCAATCCAAAAACTAAAGGTGCTTACTTAAAACTGCCAAAAGCAGTAAATCATCACAGTTGAGAAGAGAATATTTTACTGTTTTTAGCTAAAAGAAAAAAAAAGAACTAAATTTAGACTTGAAAAATGATCTTATAACTAACATGAACTCTTACCATATACTTGTTAGCCACTGGTGGTGCCCACTCATAGGTGACCGTCTTCGTTGGTACATCTTTAGGAACTGGCACTACATTGGCTGATGTGGCACTGACACTGACTGGCACTTTGCTAGTCTTGACTGGTGTAGCGTTGGCTGGTACAGGCTGAACCTGAGCCTGACGCTGAGCCCCACTGGGTGCTGAACCTGCAGAGGTTCCAGCAGAGGTTCCAGAGCCAGCTGTGGCAGAGGGGGGCACAGAGCCAGCTGTGGCAGAGGGGGGCACAGAGCCAGCTGTGGCAGAGGGGGGCACAGAGCCAGCTGTGGCAGAGGGGGGCACAACAGTGGAGATGGCACTGGGTGGTACTGTGTAAGCAGTGGCAGGGCTGGGCAAAGTGATGGTCACCATGTTGCCCTGGTAGCCGGGGATCCCGTCCGTCTTCAGCTTGGCAATGAGGCCGGTGTACTTGGTGTCCTCAAAGAGCTTGCCTACCTTCTTGTTCTCCTCTGAGTTCATCGCCACATCGTGCTCTGCGAGGCCACATTTGCAGTTTCGGCATATTTTTCTGCACAGAAGAATTTAACAAAAATGATCAGAACTCACACTTTTCAAACATTATTAATACTAAATCAGCAGTGCTTGATTCAGTAATAAACAATGTCTCGATTTTTCTATTTGCAGATTCTTCTTGATGCCTGCTAAATTTTCTAAATTTGAAGAAATCCCCACTTTATTCTGCTTTCTCCATTTTTAAACCAGTAAATAAAACTCTTACACTATTATACAAACACACTAAGCTCTATGTTAAAACTGAACTCTCAGTATTTTTATCATGCCTCAACACATCTTTCTTCTTAACTATGACATAATTTATGGCTACAAGGCATGCTCTAGCCCAAACAAGCCTTCAGAATTTTAGCAGAACAGGGGATACTTTCAGCTGAATTAAGCTTATATTAAATGACAATAACAGGCTCCACATTCAAAACACTAATTTCTGCCTTTGGCGGGCATGTGATAACCTCCAATCACAGCCGGTTTGTAGAATTATGACCAAAACTCACCCTGAAAGCTCAACACTGGCCCTCAGACTGAATTCACTGGCCTGGTGTTTCCACCGCTGCAATCGTGTTTATTCACAATGAGCCAGTCAGACATGGAACGCTGTGCTCAAAGACAAACATGAGAAGTGTCTGTTCTCCAGAACAGCATGTTCCCATTAGGCTGATGGCTCCTGCTGCTATAAGAATCCTTTTAATTAAGCAAACTGGGAAGTGGCCAGACTGGGTCAATGAGTGAAGTTCTTTTTGTTTGTTTTTCTTTTTATATTTTTCCTGTAATGTCATGCTGAATAAGCATGCTTTTTGCCTGTTCTGCTTCATAATTGTATACAGCATTACTGAGCTGGATAATATTGAGTTTTAATATACATAGTGATACATTTTCAGATGAGATACAGAATGAAACTAAGCATTTTATATCACTAACGTCTAATATTGCATCATAGAAAACTCAAGTTGAAGAATAAATCTTGAAGTTCAAAGCTATGCACTTTGTCAACTGTTTCCATACTTGTAACACTCGGTGTGTCATTTCTACAAGTCAACAAAGAAAGAAACTGCCTTTGACTAATATGGTACTTTCCACATGGGAGTTGTTGGTCTCCTGCTTTTACAAGAACAATGCTGGTTTCCTTGTTTTCCAACAGCAGAAGAAAATAGTGAAAATGTTCTAAACATGCCGCTAAAGCAGTGCTTATCTTCAGAGCAGGCCCTTACCCCTGTCTGTTGCTGAATTATCCATAGTGAAAGAAAATAGTTTCTCAAGCAAAAGAATTATCATCAGAAAGAAATATGTAAATCACTCCTACCAAGAGACTGGAGACTGCCTGAGACATGGCTTGACAATAGTGAAGTACACTATAGTGCCAAAAGTATTGTTCTAGAAGCCCATGTGTGAGGTCAGACACTGATGCTGGATGAGGAGGCCTGGCTCACAGTCTTCGCTCTAATTCATCCCAAAGGTAATCTATTGGGTTGATGTCAGGACTCCGTGAAGGCCAGTTAAGTTCTTCCACACCAAACTCACTCATCCATGTCTTTATGGACTTGCTTTGTGCGCTGGTGTGCAGTCATGTTGGAACAGAAAGAGGCCATCCCCCAAGCTGTTCCCACAAAATCTTGGTATGCTGAAGAGTTCATTAGGAGTTCCTTTCACTGGAACTAAGGGACCAACTCCTGAAAAACAACCCTACACCATAATTCACACGCTGGCACAGTGAAATCAGACAAGTACCGTTCTCCTGGAAACCGCCAAACCAGACAAAGAAGCACCATTCGTCTCTGGAGAACACGTCTCCACTGCTCTAGAGTCCAGTGGCTGTGTGCTTTACACCACTGGATCCGGCGTTTGGCGATTTAAGGCTTGGATGCAGCAGCCACGGAAACCCATTCCATGAAGCTCTCTACACACTGTTCATGAGCCAATCTGAAGGCCACAGCGATTGAAAAGAAAGATGGTGGCCTCTGCGCACTATGTGCCTCAGCATCCACTGCATCAACCCTACTCTGTCATTTTACATGGCCTACCAGTTCTTGAATGAATTGCTGTCATTCCCAATCGCTTCCACTTTGTTATAATACAACTAACAGTTGAGTGTGGAATATTTAATAGTGAGGAAATTTCACAACTGGACTTGCTGGACTTGCTCTGGTGGCATCCTATCACAGTACCACGCTGAAATTCACTGAGCTCCTGAGAGCGACCCATTCATTCACTAATGTTTGTAGAAGGAATCTACATGCCTAGGTGCTTGGTTTAATACACCTGTGGCCATGGAAGTGACTGGAACACCTGAGTGAATACTTTGGGGCAATAAAGTGCATATCGTTTATCACCATTCAGTGTAAAATCACTAAGATATGATTTTTGGTGACTGAGCCTGAGGGTTCACTGCTTTCCTCAAGACACCCCTGACTCACTCTTTAATCAGCCTTGTAAAAACAGGAAGTAAAGAAAATAAAACTTGTGAAACTGTGATGTTGTGCAAAGGAACAGTCCAAACCTCCAAAAATGCAGCTCAAAGCCCTCGCACTTGTCCTTGCATTTCAAACAGGCTGCTCCAGCGCCAAATTCATGGCCGAGTGTCACCTGTAAACAAAGCACACAAAGGAGATGACAAGCCCTATCAGTTCTGTTTGCTGCTTCCTTTGAGCAGGACCCACTATTTAAACAAGGAAAGAAGTTTATGATGATACTACGCACTCAAGACCAACATGCAGACTTGTGGGACACACAGAATCATAATGAGCTTTATTGGTACACATATAAAGAACTGGGCAGTTTTTTTTTCTTTACTCTCAATATACTTAACAATAGACCGACAATAACAACATGCATAGCAGATTTATATTTGCAGTGTTGATCAAAGATGTTATTAGGGATATATAAGTGGCTACAAAATTTGTGTTTGGTCACTTTTTTCTTTGTTGTAGCAATGCTTCTTGCCAATACATCTTATCTCACTGGAAGGCCTGTTTATCTCTACTGAAATGATACCACATTTGTAAAGAAAAATGCACACACACACACACACACACACACACACACACACAACATGCTTTGGTTCAGTAGCATGTATTTTGGATGTTTTACTGGAGAATAGTTGCCTATTTATGGTCACAAACAACCCTAATGGCTTAAGGTGGACACAAGTGGTATTTGACATAATAGTGGCACTTAATGGAAAATCATTAATATGTGAAGAGGATCTGAAAGTATAAGACTGAGGAAGGAAATAGGATAAATTATATAGTCTAATGAAGAACATGTCATTTCTCTGTCCCCCTCTCCTGTGAAAATAACATTTTTAGACAGTGAAATTCGTTTTCCTGTCACTTTGGTTTTTCACAGGATTCAGGATGAACAAACCTGATCTGCTCTCTGTAAGCGCTCTCATGTGCTGTTTGCTGAACCAAGTGTGATAGATTCATTTCTTAACTTCAGGTTTCTTTTATTAGAACTTTAACATCTGCTTTTCTGTTGTCTAATGTCAAACAACACTCATGTCCACCTTGAGCTAATCGGGCAGTTTTTGACCATATATAGACAACTATTCAATGGCACTAAAAGGCTGGTGGGATCCCATCAGGCACCCCTGCTGTCAAAAGAGATGTTTTTGACCCAAAAAGACTGCTGAGGAATGCGGACGGACAGTAACTCCTGTTTAAAAGGGAACTTTGAAGCCAGACTTTTAACATTCACTCCAACTTCCTGAGACTTTCTTCCTCGGGGAGACGTTAAGAAGCACAATTATAAGTTGTTCCGATGTGATTTGTGCTGACACTGGAAAACACCAAACACATCAGTAAATCTCAGTTAAGCTGCACATGCACTCTCCTGCTGTGCATTTTGCAGTAAGCGTAAATAGAATTTTAGGAGTAGCCTGTCAAACTGCAAAGGAAACTTCAAAAACCAGACTGAGCCTTTTCCTGCAGACTTCTCTGTGCAATGAAGAATGATGCTTTTTGGCTAGGGGTGGGTATGATTTTACTTAGATTGTGATACTGACACAGGAATACTACTATAATTGTGGAAGGCAATGTTGTCTAAACAAAGGAAGTTGGACCAAAGTTAAAATTAGAAATATTTGGATCTAAAGATGGAACTACCCGATTGAAGCAAAAGTAAACCAGATTACAAATTTGCACAGGCACTGCAAACTTCCAGGCCCTGATTCTCAGCTGATTTCACATGATATCACAAAATTGCTCGGGCTCTTGCACACATTCTCAGATTAAGCCGTGATGTGTGAAGGTAGTTCAACTTTGCGACCGGATGACTTAAAGTTATTTAAAGTGTCGTTTTAAGACACAGACTAAAGCACCGGTGGAAACTGCTCAGATGCAGGAGATTATTGCTGTGCTTTAAGGGCAGAGAAGTTAAGTGGTCAAAGGCCTAAATATTTATCTCAGGCATGGGGACGATGATTGCTCTTGGCAGAGCTCACTCAGTGTGTACGTATACTTCCTTGGAAGGCAGCTGCGCCATCTGGATTCACATCTAAAGTTCATCAGTGACTTCGTTTCATGACTAAGCCTGCAGGGTGATTCATTTTGGTGACAGCACTTCAGACACAAAGTCTATGATTCAGGTCCGGTGAATCATAGCCCATGAGGCAATCTGTTTGAGAAGGGCAGAGCTGGAGCCCAGTGGCAGCTCTAAGTCACTTTAGCTGGAGCTGACCAGCTCCTTTCAGACCATGACACCTTGTTTGTGGAACATCGGGAAGAACGCAAAACACATATTTAAAAATAGATTTTGGTTTACTTTATCGAATATTTTGCTTCTTGCGTGTTGGTGACAGCAGAACAAAACTGTACGAAGGAAGCCATATTTAGTTTCAAACTACTTTTAAATCAAACTTTCCTCTGTAAGGCTGGAATACCTTCATAAAAATACGACTTTGGGTCAGTTTCACTGCTGTTCTCTTAGAGACAGATTTAACTGGTCTCATGTGTCACTGGCTTGAACTGAACTCGAGCTCATAACACAGAAGTCACTGCGGGATTTAAAACAAACTGAGAAATCCTTTGGTCTGGAGCCGTTTCTACCACAAAGTCTTACAGAAGCTCCAATCATAGTTTAGGTGTTTAGGTAAGAAATAAACCCAGAAAGACCACCAGAGACTTCTAAGAGTGAAGAGAAAGGCAGTGCTGTACACAGTGAGCTCATAATCACCACTTATTACCTCAGATGTCTTTTTGAGTTGAATGCAGGAGCTCCATTGTGCATAATACTACTGAAACACAGAGTTTGCTTTTTCATGAAAAAAGGGCAAGAGTGATCACAGCGGCATGTCTGACCTGAACCTGCAGCCTCTAGCAGACAGAAACCCTGCAGCTGTGGCTGATCTCCCCAAGGGATTAAAAGCAGATGTCAGACTGGGTCTATCTGGGTTATCCAGCTGCTCAGACCCACTTTTCAGCTGAGGGTTACTTCACCCCTGCTGAAAACTGTTTGTCTCTGCAAAATTGTCTCTCTTTGTGTGCACAGATTACTTATGCAGGAAAATGTTAAACGCGATTTTTACAAGTGACTGAAGCCACATTAAAACCGCACCTTAATCGGGACTAATGCTGAACAGCTCATATAAAACTAACCAACGGTCTGTTTTTCTCTTCCACTGCTGCCAGATCTCTGCAGGTCTGTGCAAGGACCCCATAGCTCAGGTTAACTCAGCAGCAGTAACTACAGGAGCTTCACAGCATTGAAATGCACGGTTTCTATTTCTAAACTCAACTCAAGAGGTTATAATAGTGTCTACGGAAAATGCTGACTGTTTGATATTCATCTGTATTCACTTTATACACATAGATTTCTCAAACAGAATTACTGGCGCGGGGATCATCTACCGATCATAAGTAGACTGAGCAAGAGGAAAGCATGAAAGGAATCTAATGAATGCAAACAACGAGCATCTAAAACGACCCCTGACGGGAAATGAGTGGCTTCACTAGACAAAGTGTGTACTGTCTGTCCTGACCCTAACTGTGTCTGGTCCCCTGGAAGGCCAAACTGCATTTAAAAAACATGAACTTCTGCAGCATCTAAACGCTCAGTGACATGAGCCTTAATATTCCGGAAAGCTTACAGACAGGGACTCCTCAATTCGGCTGCTGGAACAGCAACATTTAATTCGGAATAAATAAACTGCCGTAACTGGTTGGCAATTTACTGTCACAACGATTTGTTCCACTAAATACAGAGCTGAGGACACTTAATACCACAGTATCAACAAAATGTAAGGGGAGGACGACTTTGTGCGTTAAAGCTATTATTTAAAGGGTCGGGCTGTCTGCAGTAAGGTTACAGAGGTCGAGTTTGGTAGATCCTCAGGATCAGACTTTGCCGCATTTCAAAAGCAGTTTCTCACATGTGTACTTGTTCTGAGAGGGAAGTAGCTGTACCGGGCGTGACCGGAGTTTTCTAAGTTTGTAAACCGATCACCACAAGTTTTTTGGGGCAATAAATATCAGCTATCGCCTGACGTGAAATCAGTTTATTTATATCAGCTGATTTTATTATTGAAAAATTAAAAACATATTTCTAACGCATGTACTAAATTAAAACCGAAACTCGAACACTAAAATGTGCTAAAACACTAACTTATTCCGCCACCTGACCCCTTGCTCTGCACACCTTTAAGGGCGTTCCCTGGCCAATCCGAAATATCCACGGAGAACACGGGGGGCAAAGCTTACCTTCTTTAATTCCTTCTCTATTTCCATTTTTGTGTCGTTTTCTCCGTCCGAAGGAACGTCTCCTGGAACAGCTGTCAAATTCAAACACTGGCAAGAGGGGGCAAAGCGGAGCAGCAAGGTAAAACAAAACCTGCTTCCCTCACTAGTTTCCCTTTGGAGGTCCTGCTCCTGCGCCGCCGCACAGGTGTCAATTACACCACAATCAGATCTACAGTTTCCGTTTGGCTATTTCAAAATAAAACATGCGTTTGCGCACCGATGTGGACTTTGGATGAATATTCAATCTAATGAATATGATTGAATATTCAAAAATATTTTTACAAGTAGTTTCGAATTTATTTATTTTTTTTAAAGTTGTGTGTGAGAAATTCCAAATTGGCCTTTTGTTTAAAACCTTGCATTGTCATGACTGTGACCTAGAAAAAGACCTAGAAATTCAAACCAACACACGCCCACTTTAATTTTACTTTCAAAGTGATAAAAATAACCACAATGTCTGATCTGCTGTATTGCTTTAATAATTATTTAGTAGCTCCAAAAGGATGACAGCGAGGCAGATGGAATAAACTGTTGCTGTAGTCAGTTCCATTTTTAATTCACTTTGTAAATTTTAATTTTATGAATTATTTAATCATGTATTTTGTTTTTCATTTTGACCCTCCTGGCACTCCAGAGAAATGAGTAAAAACAGAAAAAGAGGTTTCAGTAAAGAAGTTGCCAAATAAGAGAAGACAATGCTACAAAAACATTCACTTTTATTCAAATTCACTTTCAAAGAAAAGGAGATTGCTGCATCACAGAGCCCAAGAAGGTGGAGAGATGTGGGACAAAGAATAACTGACCCCATTCCCTGTGGTAACTTTGACATGAAATAATAAGTAAACACTAATCGCATTAATTAAGCTACACAAAATAATTAGTGGTCCTATAAACACCTGTTTGCTTCTTATTGGTCAAAATCATCAAGCATATCTGTAAACGTACAGACCTTTGTAACCCACAAAGACTGTACATAAAAGATGCACTGGGATGGAAAGACATTTCTTTAACTATCTTACTTTGTTTCGTGTTGCTTGACTGGTTACAGAACTTTCCTAGATAATTGTGCAAAATTCAGTTTGCAGTCGTCTGTCGCTTTTTACTATGAAAAAACACTTTATTACTTCCGGACAAAGCCTCAACCTTCTTCCCAACTTGACTCGGCTTTCACTCTGGAGGTCCCGCACACTTTTCATTGATGAAGGCGTGGGGGTGGGACTTGCTCTTTGATAGAGCTTCGTCTCAACCAATAGAAGTAAAGATAACAGGCACTGGAGAACAGGGTATCCAACCAGCAAACAGCAGGGGCGTGTCCTCAACCTAACAAAGGATATGAGTTTGACACATTCAACCTGCCGTAGCGTTTATTCCGTAGTTACATTTCTATCCTTTTTCTCCAGCCTTTTTCTCTGGTCCTCATCATTATGTGTAAATTCATTTTAAACAGTTAATTATGCATTGATAACTGGGTAGGGAAAAGAAATTTCATTTTTGATCCCATGGAATAAGTGAAACAATCCCAGGACGCGCAGACCACAGACTACAGCTGGTCCGTTTTGTTTGTGGTCTGAACCGAAACAGCTGCAGTTTTGACTCAGTGACAGGAAACAATGGCGGTTATCAGCTTCCTGTGTGCGCTTTGAGAGGAAGCAGCACTGTCACACCCCGACAGGTCATGCGTGGTGTTATCCGTTAAAGAAAAGTGTTTGATGAATGCCTATGCAGCTTTTTTCGCCAGTGCTCTGTGATGTCTGATGTATGCTTTGTGGTATGCCTGTAAACTCTCAGGAAACCGTTTTAATAGATGTCGTCATTTCATCTGCTGTGTCCAAACCTTATTAAAACCTCATCATGCGCAAAGATCCTGCAAAATGCTGCTATCTTCACCTAGAAAATATATGACTCAAAGATGGGAACGCAATCATTTAAAGTGACCCTGAACCAGAATATCTGAACCATAATGCATTTTTAACTTAGACATGACACAAAGTGTGAGAGTACCTAAAATTAAACTCATCTTATCAGTGTAAGTGTAGCCACTACAGGACTGCCAGGCAGGCAGCTTTTTTTTAGTCTCTGTGAATCCAGCAGGTGTTTATACTCTTTACTTTTCCTCTGCACTTATCTTATCAGCTCGATTGCATAAGAAAAATTTGTAGACTGCAAATGGGACACTGGCACTGGAGAGAGGTTGCATTAGTGAGTAATATTAAAGTTTGTTACTTTGCTATCATGCGACCCTTTTTTAAATTCCTAAATCATCACGATGAATGACTAATATCTTACAAATAAGGAAATAAGAAGGCTGGGATTTTAAAGGCGCTTAGAAGCTCTGAATGTCCTATCTGTCGCTCAATATTTCAACATTAACGATAACTATATCCACTAAAATGTGACCAATTTAGAAGAAGATAAAAGCAGGGCATAAATCTGCAGCATATTCAAAGGTTATTTTGATGCCTGTTGTTTTCACGGGGAAAAATTCAACTAGCATTTGAAAGCTCACACCTGCTGAAACACCAGATGTAAACGTTTTGTACTCTGACAAATCAGGTTATCTCATGTCTGGAAATATTTTGATAACATGCAGAGTTTATAGTGCATGTGTCCAGGCAGCTGGTTTGGTTTTAGAGCATTAATAAATTCTGTCTGCAGTAAGAGCGAGGAAGCAACAAGAGCCTGGAGACGCACAGCTTTGTGTTGATCAGCGAGAGTCCATCCTGAGCTGTAAACAGGCATTTAGACCAGCACTCAATGGCAGCACTTAATATGAATTATTATTTTTTCATTGCAGTGTTTCCTCCTAACAATCTGCCCATTTTCTGTAAAATACTGTTTGTGTGTTTTTTCAAACAATAAAATGGGAAAGGGGATGAGGATGCAGTGATTAAAATTTGGTGAATGAATACATTATTCAGTGGCATAAACAATAAACAAATACATCTTGACAGCAAAAATAAAAAATCTTATATCTTATACACTGATGATGACACATCAGTGTTTCGTGAAATAAAAATTTCAATTTCTTGCTTAAATCTATATCCTGATCATCCAGTGGTCAGAGATATCCGTGGAAACAGCCGTGCTTACTCGGTCAAAAGGCAGCAAAATCCAGTAAGCGTCGCCTCTGAGACTGATTAATTAACATACTTTATATCTTGGTTACCTAATCGATACAAAAGCAAATATTAAATGCACCACAAAGGAAACTGCACAGGAAGTTATATAAGCACCATATCCTGACTGTATGGAGTGTGTTCTCATGGTTCACATTTGTTGTGTGACAAGATTACCGCAACTTTGGGAGGTGCTAAACTGGTTATCATCACTTTTTCTGATGAAAAAAGCAGTAATCTGATTTCCCAGAAATCTTCTTAAATTTTTTTAAAGGGGAGCATGACAGTGGTTTTATTCTGATCAGCTAATAAATCAACAAATTCATCAAGAAAAATTCTTAACTTGCTTCCAGGTTGCTAAATGTAATGCTTTGCATTATTTAATTTTTTTATATAGCACAGTAATATATATATATATATACATATATATATATATATATATATATATATATATATATATATATATATATATATATATATATATATATATATATATATATATGTGTGTGTGTGTGTGTGTGTGTGTGTGTGTGTTATGATATATATATGATTTCGTAGAATAAAAAAACCAGAGTGCAGAGTGGGTAGACTAAGTGACAGATTTGGGCTTAAAATGATTCATCTGTAGATTTTACACCCATGTTTTCTGGTACTCTAACGAGCTTTTTCTACACTGTGCATATTTATGATGAAGCCAAGGAAAGGAAATGCATCAGAATTTTTTTTTAATGTTTTCACCTACCGAGTCTCAAGCTGTTGTTTGGGATACATCTATTTGGGATTAGTTGGACCTGACAAGTACCAAATATAAATACTGTATTGGAACAGATTTTTTTGTATGTATATATCCTCATATGAGGGCAGTGGGATTTATTTTACAGCCTAACACAATAAAGCTGCCATTGTTTAACAAAGTATTAAACATCTTATTTTGCAAAAAAAAAAAAAAGCCAAAATGTAATGTCCTCATGAGGCCATGTTAAATTTATGTTTTCAGCCAGATCACCATGAAATCCAGCACCAGTGCTTTTATTATTATTTTTTTATGAACTAAACATAAGTTTAGTTTGTTCAAATATATCTGTATGATGCAACCTTTGGTCTGGCATCTCTGGGCTGGTGTGGGAACAGGACCGGCTGGTGACAGAACTCTAAACTCTAGCAAGGTCACAGTTTTGGTATGTAGCCTAGCACACACGCCCATAAAAGCCCGTCTTTGGCCCAGCCTTCACACTGTTGTTCACGATGAGGGGGCTGCTCGTGTTCACTGCGCTGTTGGTGGCCGTTCTTGGCAAGGAGACGTTTGTGGGGTAAGTGGATCTGCCCAGTAAATCTGAGACTAAATCAGCATTTTTGAACAAACTTTGGCATTACACTTACAATTATCAAATGTGTCCTTTTTTTTTTGAAAAATTGCTTCTAAATTTACTACAAAGTTTTATAAAGCTGTGTGGGCACTGTGGGGGCTCTAAAGGTGACGAGACATCTCTCTTCCTGTTATTGAAGATAGTTCCTCATGACTCTGGCTGCTGTTTGGGGCTGCTTACTGTTAGTGTAGTAACAGTGAGGTGTTGTCCAGCTGAATACATTTTTTATCTGGACAAAAACTTCACTGTTGCTACAGTATGAATGACAGATTGCATAGTATTGATACATAAATGGGAAATAGCTAATATGCAGTGTCTAGAAAAACTGCATTATTCCTGCAGCTGAAGTTACCTAAACTGGTAACTCCAGCTTCACAATGACATTTCCTGTCACAGTGACAGCACGGGCAAACTGAGCTGAGTTCAGGCTTGTAAAACTTTGCTGTTTGCTTTCTGCAGGCACAAAGTGCTTCGAATTGTTCCAAAGGATGAAGCCCAGCTGTCTCTTGTGAAGGATCTGGAAGAACTGATGGAGGTCGTTTTTCATCCGCTAAAAGACATCAGCAGATACCATTGTTTGTGAAATAGAAATAAAAGCGCAAACATTAAAACGTGCCACAACTTTTAGGTTGATCTTTATTGACTTTCTAAACAGAGAAGGGACTTTTTAATGTACTTTTCTGAATAATGTTTATGTTCTTTCAGCTGGATTTTTGGAGGGGAGTGACTACTGTATCTACTCCTGTGGATGTCAGAGTTCCCTTCCACAACCTGCCGGCAGTCAGAATTTACCTGGAGACACAGGGCATTGAGTACACCACCATGATTGATAACCTGCAGGTAGATTGTAAGACCTGAATGCAGTCTGGCATCTTTTTCTTTGAATGATTTTGTTGATCAGTAACTCTAATATAAATGACATCATTGTCCTGCAGGTGTTGCTGGATAGAGAGCAGGAGGAGATGGAGTCTGCTGCTCGTGCTCCTGAGCCCAGAAACACTGACGGCTTTGACTTCTCTGCATACCACAGCCTTGACGAGGTAAGTACACAAAATTCCTGTGGCTATTGTTATCCAGTGAAAAGATTATCACTACAAACATTATTTAAAAAGTATTGTGTATTTTATTCAATTTTTTCACTAAGCCATGTAAAGCAGTGTGAAAAAAGCAAATAACCCCTTTGAGAGTTAAAAAATAACTATTATATTATGTATATTATATATTATGTTCATGTGAACCATATCCCCTACATTTTGGGGTACAACAAAATGCATTTATTTCTAAAAGTATGAGTGCAGAGTATGTTATGTGCCTCACGAAACCTGGAAATTAGGCTCTCAACATTTCAGTGACATTCAAAGTGCATATTAGTTGCAGCGTTAATTAGCATTTCCCTGCTGATTTACATCATGTTGCAATCCCCATGACACTTCAAAAACATATTTAAATCTCATTTAAGACCAGACAGTGCTGCAGAATTATGTCACACTCACCTGATGCTTATGTATCTTTGTGTCTTCCATTCAGATCCACAGCTTCCAGGACATGCTGGTGGCTGAGAATCCCAACTTGGTCAGCAAGATAGTGATTGGTCAGAGCTACGAGGGCCGTCCTCTGAATGTGCTCAAGGTAAAAAAGAGAACACCTGCCCTCACAAAAGAACTTAATGAACATCAACAATCAAAAAAAAATGTGGAGCGATTGAAGCCTCTAGTTTAAATTTAGTTATATGATCTTCTCCTTCAACAGAATGGGCCTAATTAGATAAATATCTTTTACAAAGCAAAACATGCTGTGCTCTTCTGATAAAGGCGTTTTCAGCCTGATGCTGCTCATTGATTCTTTATTTGTGATGAAGTTTTTCCCTTCCTCTGTCGTAGTTCAGCACTGGTGGAAGCAACCGGCCTTCCATTTGGATCGACACCGGAATCCACTCCAGAGAGTGGGTCACTCAGGCCAGCGGCACGTGGTTTGCTAAGAAGGTGTTTGTTTGTTTTTTAAAATGTACTTATGAGGGGTTTTTTTTCAATTCCTCTCTATCTCTGCTGCTTCAGATAGCTCACAGGTTGTACTCAATATTGCGTCCTCTGCATCTCTGTTAATAGATTGTGACTGATTATGGAACTGATCCTGTCCTCACCGCCA
This sequence comes from Pterophyllum scalare, assembly GCA_024447675.2. Lineage (NCBI taxonomy): Eukaryota > Metazoa > Chordata > Actinopteri > Cichliformes > Cichlidae > Pterophyllum > Pterophyllum scalare. The sequence continues at coordinate 6,058 of JAMQGT020001425.1, read as the reverse complement.
TCCTCAGTCAGATGGACATCTTCCTGGAGATTGTGACCAACCCTGATGGATATTATTATACCCTCACCAGTGTGAGTCTCTCATAATGTCTGCTGTCTAATTTTTTTTTAGCGTTATTTACTACCAAATGTCTGTTTATAACCTTCATGTTACTTTTAAAGATTTCTTAAGGCCATAAGCATAAGCTGAAGAGTCGATACAGCTGCACCGTGTATTTAGTTTTGAACAATGAACACGACAACAGTCATATAGAATAAAGTATTTTTCTTTAAGTTAAAAGTAACGCTACTGTTTCAGGACCGGATGTGGCGTAAGACCAGGAAGCCCAACCCTGGTTCTATTTGTGTGGGAGTTGATCCCAACAGGAACTGGGATGCTGCTTTTGGAGGTAATGTTTTCCTTTGATGCTGAAATGTGCTAAAGCATCACATGTCATTCAAGTGTACTTAAAGCCTCTCACAGCTACCGCATGAGGTAATAATGACTAATCACGTAAGTCTGCAAAATATGTTTTCCATGATCGTGTCTACCCTGAATTTTAAAATCAATACAATGCCACCGTTGGTGCTGCGACCAAGGGGTGGCAAAACGGCAGAGTCTTCATCTCTGTGCAGTGGACTTAAACTTCAATATATAAAAAATACACAATGGATGGTGGATGATCACTATATTTCATGTATCTTTGTAGACCTTTTATCTTTTTGCACTTTAAAGGACCTAACCATGTGAAATTTACAAAATTTCATGGGGAAGTTCTACTGCTTTACGGTGGTGTCGGGTGTCTGGATTTTTTTATATTTTATAAATAGGGGCCGGTGCCAGCAGCAGCCCCTGCTCAGAGACCTACCATGGGCCCAGGCCTCACTCCGAGTCTGAGGTCAAGTCTATTGTGGACTTTGTGACGTCTCATGGCAACATCAAGGCCTTCATCTCTATCCATTCATACTCTCAGATGCTAATGTATCCCTATGGCTACACAAGTACTCCTGCCAAGGATCAGGAAGAATTGGTATCAAAAATCTTTCTGATTTAACTTCTTTGTTTGGAATTCTTATTTTTATTTCATCTTTGGGCTCTGCAAGCAATTTTAAAACGTATCATGGTGATATTCTTTCCACAGCACAAGGTGGCTCAAAAGGCCATCACTGAACTAGCCTCCCTGTACGGTACTAGCTACAAATACGGCAGCATCATCAGCACCATCTGTAAGTTTAAGCGACACTGTTTACAAATACAAATACAGACTGCGTTTACGTTATTTAACTTAACAATGGTTATCAGATAAATCCTCCTCTTCCTTTCTTATAACTTTAATATCTGTAAGTGCAAATATAGCGGTGGGACCGAAATCCTTTAAGGCATCAAAAGATATTTTGACCTAAGGTTGTGGTTGAGCTTTCAAATTACTCATTTAATTTCTTGGTTTATGCCAACAGTTATTGCTTCCCCAGTTGCGAAAACTGCAGCTTATATTCTTTTGCTGTTTTTTTTTAAATAATAAATTGCGCCAACAAGAGTGGTCGCTGATAATTTTAAACTTCATCTGTGATTCATCGCAAAGCAAGAAACTCATCGTCTTTAGTTGGAGCATGAAGGAATACACATCTTCACCATGTTCATACTCACAACAAATTATATCAAATAAAATTTAACTCCATGCAGTATAAAAGTCAATCACTTTATCTCATCAGCAAAAAAAAAAAAAAAATCACTTGGTTTTTTTCTCCCCATATTTATAAATGTGTGCAATGACAAGTAAAATGACATGTCTGTACTTTGGACACTTGGTGTTGCTTCATTGCATCTAAAATTAGATGTGCAAGTGGTATGTTGAAAGATGATAGATAAGATAAACTTATAAAATTATCAGTTTTTTATATCAGCTTTCTTGCCCTGACATTTAAAGTATTTTTAGCTTATTTTTACAGTGTAATTGTTAAAAAAAATGCCTGTGTTAATTGTAGACCAAGCCAGCGGTAGCACCATTGACTGGACCTACAACCAGGGCATCAAGTACTCCTACACCTTTGAACTGAGGGACACCGGCCGCTATGGCTTTATCCTCCCTGCCAATCAGATCATCCCCACCGCTCAGGAGACTTGGCTGGCTCTGATGTCCATGATGGATCACACCTTCAAGAACCCATACTGATCTGTGTGTGTTTGTGTGTGTGTGTGTGTGTGTGTGTCAAAGTGGAAATCCTACAGCTGGAGACTGTTCAAAACAACAACAAGACAAATAAAAACAATCATAAACCAAAGCTGAATTTCTTCATGATTCTATGTATACACTGTAGCACATGCAGGTCACAGGAGCATCCCAACACACTCACACACTGTGTTCTGGGTTGCATGTTTCTTTTATTGGTCCCAGCACTCTTCTGCACAAATAGGAGAGGCAGAATTAGAAAATATGTACCAGCTATGGCAGCCAGCCTCTCCTGGCACCGCCCCCTGAACCCTCCACTCCACCTCTCCTTCTGTAGCTGAGCCACGACCACACCCTATCGCCACATACACAAGAATATTTTGTGCATTTTATGTCACTCGCATGACTACAGTGCTGCCATGATCATAACAAAGTGGAAGAAACAAGCTATATATATAGAGGAACATTTGTGGCCAGCAGTTAAATTCTATGTTGAGCTCTAGATAGAATTTGTTCAATCCACGCAAAATCTGAACCATAAAAACATGTTGGAGTTTTCTTGTCTAGCTTTGTACACATTAAACACAGAAAATTGTCATCATATTCTGCTCTGACATGAAAGAAAGCAAATAAACTTGTTCCCGAGTATGTTTATCCCCTTAATAGATTCTATTGAAACAACAAGTTTTTCATAGGCGTGGCCCACACACTTAACTTTGCTGCTCAACCTACAAAATGTGGTCATTTAAGGGGAAATAAACACACTTTCCAACGGAATAAGCTTTGTTACCTGGAAGCATTGTTACAACAAAGAAATAATTGACCAAACACAAATTTCCTTACATTTTGAGCTAAGTTTAGAAAAAGAAATAAATATTATATAAGAAATTTCAGCATTAATCAATAGAACTTCCACATAATCTATATGGTACTTCAATAAGCTGTCACACAGCTGAATAAAGAAAGACAGCGTTGGGTTGAGCAATCTTCCTTTTTTTTTTTTTATAAAGTGATCACAACTTAACTGTGTCAGAATCATAAGTGTGTGGTGCAACCGCTCTTGTGAGTCAGCCAAAGAAACAAATGCAACAAGGCTGTGGCTTGAACACGTGACCTCACACATTTAAAAGATGGTGTTCACCCTGACCTTGCCACACACTGCTGGCCATGATGAGGGAGCTTCTCGCGTTCGCCGTTATCCTTGCGACTGCTCTTGGTAAAGAGACGTTTGACCGGTAAGTGGGCCTGCCAAAACCTCTCGCTCCTGTTGGAGTAGGGTGCAAGTCATCTGAATGCATGGCAATGTGCAAAAGACGTAAAGTGAGGATGTATTTAAGAATAATGACGAGGCATTTTTTTGAGTTAAAGCAGCCTGACCAGCCATTGCCTTTATAATAGAAGCATTTCTCCAAGTACACTTCTGCAGCTTTTGCTTTTGCAAACTTTAGTATAGCATTGTAGCAATTATAAAATGTAATGATTTAACCTGTAGTGGATGCGTAGTATCTCTTTGATAACTGATGCATCCAGATGAACATTGGTCAGTAATAAACGTCATTCAAAGGCAAGGTAATTTTATCTAAACAGCACTTTCATTAGTAAAAGCCCAGAATACTGGAGGAATCTAACATCATCAAAAGAGCTTTCACAGCTCAACTTTTGCAGAAGAAGTACCAGAACCCACCCAGCTTGAGAAAGACTGTTTCATCCCCCTGTGTGCCAACTTCTTGCTAAATGCTTGAGTTGAGTCAAAACTAGTGAAAGAATGCGGTTTCTCTTTTTGCAGGCATCAGGTGCTTCGGCTTGTTCCAAAGAATGATACCCACCTGTCTCTTATCAAGGAGCTGCAAAATACGATGGAGAATGAGGTCATTTATCACATATGACATCTCTTTAAAGCCAAATCTAACATTTTACATGGAAAGAACAGATTCAAATATATCTAAACAACCCCATTTCTTTATGCTGAGGTTTTTTTTTTTTTTAATAAAATGAAATGTGACTTACCTCAGTTCAGTGAATAATATCTGTTTGTTCTTTCAGCTTGATATCTGGAGGGGAGTGACTGATGTGGGCTCTCCCGTGGATATCAGAGTTCCTGTACACAAAGTAAAGCTGGTCAAACGTTACCTAGAGACCAACAACATAAAGTTCTCCACCATGATTAAAGACCTGCAGGTACAGTATAAGACCGGGAATCTCAAGCAATTGGAACATGGTTTTCTTGCTGTTTTTTTTTTTTGTGCTCATTCATGCACCTGTTTTGCGATTGGGAGCCACTACTCTAAAAAAAGTTTAGATACAGTGTGTCACAAAAGTGAGTACACCCTTCACATTTCTGCAGATATTTAAGTATATCTTTTCATGGGACAACACTGACAAAATGACACTTTGACACAATGAAAAGTAGTCTGTGTGCAGCTTATATAACAGTGTAAATTTATTCTTCCCTCAAAATAACTCAATATACAGCCATTAATATCTAAACCAGCTGCAACAAAAGTGACTACACCCCTAAGAGACTACACCCATAAATGACCAAATTGAGCACTGCTTGTCATTTCCCCTCCATAATGTCATGTGACTCGTTAGTGTTACTAGGTCTCAGGTGTGCATAGGGAGCAGGTGTGTTCAGTTTTGTAGTACAGCTCTCACACTCTCTCATACTGGTCACTGAAAGTTCCAACATGGCACCTCATGGCAAAGAACTCTCTGAGGATCTCAAAAGACGAATTGTTGCACTACATGAAGATGGCCGAGGCTACAAGAAGATTGCCAACACCCTGAAACTGAGCTGCAGCACAGTGGCCAAGATCATCCAGCGTTTTAAAAGAGCAGGGTCCACTCAGAGCAGACCTCACGTTGGTCGTCCAAAGAAGCTGAGTGCACGTGCTCAGCGTCACATCCAAATGCTGCCTCTGAAAGATAGACGCAGGAGTGCTGTCAGCATTGCTGCAGAGATTGAAGAGGTGGGGGGTCAGCCTGTCAGTGCTCAGACCATACGCCGCACACTACATCAAATTGGTCTGCATGGCTGTCACCCCAGAAGGAAGCCTCTTCTGAAGTCTGTACACAAGAAAGCCTGCAAACATTTTGCTGAAGACATGTCAACAAAGGACATGGATTACTGGAACCATGTCCTATGGTCTGATGAGACCAAGATTCATTTGTTGGGTTCAGATGGTCTCAAGCATGTGTGGCAGTGATCAGGTGAGGAGTACAAAGATAAGTGTGTCATGCCTACAGTCAAGCATTGTGGTGGGAATGCCATGGTCTGGGGCTGCATGAGTGCAGCAGGTGTTGGGGAGTTACATTTCATTGAGGGACACATGAACTCCAATATGTACTGTGAAATAATGAAGCAGAGCATGATCCCCTCCCTCCGGAAACTGGGTCACAGGGCAGTGTTCCAGCATGATAATGACCCCAAACACACCTCTAAGACAACCACTGCTTTATTGAAGAGGCTGAGGGTAAAGGTGATGGACTGGCCAAGCATGTCTCCAGACCTAAACCCAATAGAACATCTTTGGGGCATCCTCAAGCGGAAGGTGGAGGAGCGCAAAGTCTCCAATATCAGCCAGCTCCGTGATGTCATCACGGAGGAGTGGAAAAGCATTCCAGTGGCAACCTGTGAAGCTCTGGTGAACTCCATGCCCAGGAGAGTTAAGGCAGTTCAGGAAAATAATGGTGGCACTTCAGGAACTTTCACTAAGGGGTGTACTCACTTTTGTTGCTGCTGGTTTAGACATTAATGGTTGTATATTGAGTTATTTTGAGGGAAGAATAAATTTACACTGTTATATAAGCTGCACACAGATTATTTTTCATTGTGTCAAAGTGTCATGTTGTCAGTGTTGTCCCATGAAAAGATATACTTAAATATCTGCAGACATGTGAGGGGTGTAC
>JAMQGT020001424.1:0-11131 GCA_024447675.2 Pterophyllum scalare | reverse complement strand
TTGCTGCACCCTACCCGTATTAGTGTCATCAGTCTGTATACTTCATTGTCTTCCTTGATGGCTGAAGATCTAAGTGTAGTAACTTTGGTGGTATAATGAGGTATTGATGGGACTTTTAAATGGCTTCTTTGGCTGCCACTATTAGCTATGAAGAACAAGTTAATTTAAGAAATGCTTTTGGTAAACATTTTCTGAAATACTTTATTTATATTATGTGCACATTTACATCATTGTTGCACATCATCTCAGCTTCTTGATTGTGTTTTTTTAAAAGTGGACGTGCTGAAACTGCAATAATTTCTGAGCACCTTCACTGCATCAAAGTTTACTCATCATTTACTCTGTCATGAGAGATTTATCTGCCAAATACTTTGCTTTTGATAAACTGCTTAATAGTTTTGTTATTTGCAAGATATCTACACCTGTAGGCAGATTTCCATCACGGGAAAGACACAACTTCAGGTGAGAGAGAATAAAAATGTTATACACTGGGGAGCAGGTTGGTGTAATTGAATATATCTAGGCATAAAAAATAGCAAAAGGTTAAATATGTAATCCAACTTCATAGGACTAGAAATTATGTTTGCCTTCAACAAAAACTGCAGGTGGGTGATTAAGATGGTGGTATGTGGTAATGTCTTTGCAAATAAAATGTGATGATTCACAAATATCTCCACCCACACTGTCTCCTGGACTCAAAGACAATCCACTCTGTGTCTGTCATGGTAGTTGTCATATTCTCACATAAATCCCCTTAATGCATTTTAAGGTTGCACAATGATTGTCAACACATAAGTGCTCGTTCAGCAACTCTTTCAGACGTGACTTGTCGAACTCAGATAATTCAACACTTTTTAGTAATCTTAATTTACTTGGTACTTTATGTATTCTGAAATTAATAATTAAAAATGAGTTCCGTTACACAAACAACGGAACTGCACCTTCAATTTGCAGCATGAAGCTTAAAAAAACTAACAAAAAAAACCCAGCCACCTGTAACTTGAATTCGTAGCAGGGAGTGGTGTTGCATTCACCATGCATGTTAAAATGGTAGACATGAAAATCCTCGCTGAAAATTATCCTTACAAGAAAAGAGTCGAGCTCGGAAAACACTTGCAAATACGGTAATATCGTTCACATTAAATAAAGTAGTACTGATATATTATACCATTACTATATCCCAAGTATTTGAAGAAAATGACGTTATATTGAGGATTGAAGGGCTCAGGGTAAATATGTGTAATGTAACCATTTCAAATACAAAAATAAACAGCCATATTATGTTATGCAATAAAGAAAGATAACTGCGTCAGTAGAACATGTCACAAATACGTAAATATTCTACAAACTGTGATCATGTTGCGTTGTTTTAACCTAAAATAACGTGACCTGAACGCGGCACGTCATGACGGTGGTGCGTCTTCCGCTGCTAAGCAACTAGCCAACCTGCTAGTTGCTTAGCAGCGCAGTATCGGTTTCTCCGATTGGTCTGTGCGAAAGCAATGGCAAATCAACACTGAGATTATTAATATTGTAACTCTACGTTTGGTATTTCGGTTTAAAAAGATGTCGCTGAATCGGGGCATTGGCCGTGCAGAGGTAACGTTGGGAAAGAATAATAGCATTGCCCATTTTATTTACATGCGGCAAAGTGTCATTACTGCGCCGTCGAAAAAACTGTGTAACCCACTGCGAATACAGCATGAGCAGCAAAAATTAGTGTAGCGATCCAACAAGGTAGCTAGTCAGCTGTAGTGTCAGTGTTACCATATCAACAGCAGTGTACCTGTTAGTATGGCAGCATTAGCCAGATTACTTACTATTTAGGAAAGGTGCTCGTTATTCTGGGGACGTAAGATTTGATTCAAGGCCGCTGCCGTAGGTTTTACAGCTGACGGAAATCGACGTTCTTTTCTCTTTGCAGTATATCAAGAAAAAGATTCCGAAAAACGCAAAGTATGAACACGTGAAAACGAGGTTGGACACAGGTACAGATGCCAGATGTACATGAATGTGCTGCTTATTTAGCCTCAAACGGTTTGAATGCTCTTCAACCTCCTTATGTTAATGTCACGGTTTATTTCCCAGGATGCAGCCTCACAAAGTATATGGAAAGAATGGAGGAGATTAAAAAAAGTGAGTAAACTGTCTTTGAGAATTTTGTACTTGCAGTATCCTTATTAGCATTCTTATAGAGCAGGAACCAAATTTCACTGTGTGCAACAATTTTAAAAGCAGTAAACCATGAATATCAAAACTATGCATAAGTCTTCCCTGACTGAATGTAGTCTGAACTCAGTGAGGTTTAACAGGCAACTGCTAAGGAGACACAAATAGATCACAAAACATCGGTTCCTCCATGCAGTTGGTCATAAAGTACAAAATCCATAATTAATGTACCTCCCCCTTGTGCCACCTGCCACATGGTTGTATAACAATAACAGCTGTCTTAGGAGATAACCAACCATACTTAGTCCTCATTCTTTTAATTTATGTGTCCAAGATCTATACTTCATCTTTCTGATGCTCAGCATGCACAGTAAAGATAAATTCCTTTCCTAAAAGATCCTTGACAAAGGCCACAGTTTTGACCCAATTAGTACAGAACAGATTCTCTGTCCACTGGGCTACTGGGCTGCTACTGTAAAATATTGGTCCCATGTCATCAGTTCAGTCCTTTGGCAGCTTATAAATGCTGTCTTTTATGTGCAAATGTGAACAGGTGGCTCAAACAGCCCACCTTGGCACAACTGTAAGATTCACACATAATTCAGTCCCAGCAAAAGAATCCCGTCTTAATGTCTTTCCTTAAGTGCATGGGGCCTATTTACTGCACATTCAAGGCAAGATTTACCAACCTGACACTCCAATTTTTTTAAGGATCTATGGGTGTCTCTTCTCTCTCTGTGTACTGTCAAAGGTAAAGAAATGAGCTTCTAACCTACTGATATTTCCCAGTTAAATAGGTTCTTTTTGGACAGTGATTCTCCTCTGATTTCCCAGGGATAAGAGACAGTGATTCCTTCGTTCTCCACGGCAGATGGTACCACTGTTCACAATTATTCCTCTGTGGGACTGGACCCAGGTGTTAGGGACATACTGGCAATGTGCCAGCAGGGGTTTTTGTCAGTGTGAGACACAGAGGTTACACTGTTGATAATACCAGCATTAGCAGCACTGATAAAAAAAAAAACAGCCTGAGCAGTCTGATTTGGGCACTGTGGTGGTAGTGTTAGTGTAGAGGTAGAATGGGAACAGACAGCTTAGAGTTATGTGTAGATGAAGCAATGGAACGGGATGAAGAAATACAGGACCTGATAGACCCAGGTGAATTTTATCTACTGAAGCTGCACATAGTGGTTAAAGGTGTTTTGACAGTCTTCATGAACACAAAGACTATTGATTGCATTAGACTTGACAGGACATATTTATTCTCAACTGCAAGGGTCATTCAAAAGAAACCGCTTTCATCAAGACTGGCGTTTTCCACCATTACATATGTGGATTTTTTTTAGGTTCATGCATTTGTTTGTTTCCGTTTAAGATTACAGGTATCGAAAAGATGAAATCTTCAAACGCTTGAAAGTGACAACATTTGCACAACTGGTAAGCATCAAAATTGGCTTTTTCCATTACTGTAATGTTCTGCAAGATTGATGTTGTAAGTCCAGCCACCAGCTATTCTTAGGTCTCAATGTGGAGGATATGAATACTTGGTGATTAATCACCGGTAGACTACTTGTTTCATTAGCTTTAATCAAATGGCTCTTGGCTCTGTTTATTTTAAAAAACATTTTTACAGACTTCAATTCAATTTTATTTATATAGCGCCAAATCACAACAAACAGTCACCTCAAGGCGCTTTGTATTGTGGGTAAAGACCCTACAATAACACAGAGAAAACCCAACAGTCAAAACGTCCCCCTATGAGCAAGCACTTGGCGACGGTGGGAAGGAAAAACTCCCTTTTAACAGGAAGAAACCTCCAGCAGAACCAGGCTCAGGGAGGGGCTGTCATCTGCTGTGACTGGTTGGGGCTGAGGGGGGAGAGACAGGACAAAAGACATGCTGTGGAAAGACAGGATGTGTCATTCTTTCTTGTGCTTTTACTCGTGATTTTGTTTAAGTTTTTATTCTTCCTTAACTTTAAAACGTCTTTTCCATGCTAGATACTTCAGGTGGCCTCCGTTTCCAGCCTGAATCAAAATGAGAACAATAGTGAATCAAACGGTTCAGGAGGTAACGCTTGCAGTCAACATGACTTTTTAACATATTGACCAACAGTAGTTGATGATATACTGTAATGTATGTTTACTGATTTGCAGATGGTCTGCCGTCAGACGCAGACTTAGAGTGTCTGTCTGAATGCACCGATGGCTCTCTGCAGATGTCTGTCCTGCCAGACCATCAGGAGGCAGGAGACACCAAGGAAATCTGCTACTCTGCTAGGTCAACGCTTCTGAGGTATTTTACAGCATAGCACCCTGTAAAGCTTTACTAAGTTCTCTAAACTATTTTTATTTTTGACAGTCAGACTTTATGCTGACCAAATTTTACTATTGTAATTACTGTTATTATATTAAAAATGTATCCTAAAATAGTTACAGCAAATATTATTACCTTGTACATGTATTCCCTTCTTTAAGATGTAGAAGCTGCACTGATGTAGTCAGTATCTGATAGACTTCTACCTGAAAACAGTTTTCTGTTTGTATGTGCAACCGCACTAGCTGGTAGATTAGATCTGGGCAGGTATTGCACCATTTCTTTTGGTATCTGCCCACACATACGTAGCTTTTAAAGTTAAATAATAATAATACATTTATGTGATGCTCATGCCTGTCCTCTCCTGTGTGATGTTGGCTTTGAATTTAGAATTATATTTTATTGGAGTTAATCCAGTTTTAACATTTTACTAGTTGTCCTTGTATTGTTCCCTTTTTTTTTCTAAATGATTTCAGTCGTTGAATTCTGTTGTTGTTTACTTTTTGCACAGCATTCCAACTTATCAGGGAACCGTGATGTAGAATTATGCATTATCTGTCTGTACCCGACATGCTTTTTCCACCTAAGGGCATCTGCTTGTTCAACACCCTCAGCTTGCTGTTTACTTCACAGTTAATGACCTCCCTCACTCTGTTCTTTCATCATCATCTTCATCTCTAGCTCCCCCTGCAGCTTGAATACAAGTGTAACTCTATCTGTGGCCTCTTAAGGCGACAGACTGGGCCAGTGGAGAGAGTAATCAGGGCAGCACTGGGTTAATCCTATACAACTCTCATTAGGCATTCTGTGATTTATGACACAAAAAATCACTTCTCTATCCATACTAACTCACCACTTCCATAAGTAAAACAAAACCACTATTATCACCAAGCTTTTATGGTCTTGTCAGGAGAAGTTACAATTTCTGAAATCTGTGTAAATTACGTAAGCTTGTGTTAGACTAAGTAACTTAAGTAACTTTAAGGGAGTACCCGGTTTGAAATCACCGATTACATTTGTCAAAAGATTGTTTAGTATTTACCTCAGTGTAAACATAATAATGCACTCTGCCCGCACTATATATGACAATGAACCTTAAATCAGTTATGTCATATGTTGGATACTTAATTGTTTAGCATTCCTGAGTTATAAATGTGACAAGTGCAAGACTGAGAAAAACAACAATATAAAATGCAAGTGGCTGCAGACTATCTAACCTTTGACCTTTCAGTGTAATTAGTGGTGTGGGAGAGCTGAATATGGACAGGAACAATCAGAAGATGGCAAGTGAGTTGTTCAGCCCGGAACCAGACGGCGGGCCCTACCCCGACTGCCCGTACCTTCTCCTGGACGTGAGAGACTGTGACCAGTACGACCGCTGTCACATCATCAGCTGTGGGTAAACATGAAGCTGCTTTGTTGAATGCCGTATACCAAAAAAGTTAATTTTTATTTTAATCATCTTTCCTACAGCACACAGTTTTCCCATCACCATGCTGTCTCGCACAGTGAACCCCTACACCAAACAAGTGCTGGAATACGTATCCTTTTACAGACACGAATCATTCACCAGTTGTCATTGTTTCATGTCACAATTGTGAATGCTGTCGACAGTTGACTATAACTTAACCCACCAATGGTGTAGAAAAATGCAGCAGGGAAGATCATCATTGTGTATGATGAGGATGAGAGAATAGCCAGCCAGGCAGCTACCATCATGTGCGAACGAGGGTTTGAGAACCTGTTTATGCTCAGTGGAGGTAAGAGCTAATATAACTGTAGCCTTGTAAACTACTTTCTCTAGAAGTAATCTAATTCATAGTGAACGTGGGATATGCATTGACATCTGACAAGCTTTTGGTTTCCACTGATCTCAGAGAATGCTTTTAGAGAACAAATGAGAGGCTAAAATGCAACATAACGCCGCTCAGCTGCAGCTCTGGCATGTGATCACTGTTTTTTACAATTTGTTTTCATTAAATCAGCTGCTGTAGAAAAGAGATTAGATTTAAGTTCATTTTACCAAGCCATTCTCTCCCTGTGTCCTCCCTTCACAGGTCTCAAAGTAATTGCTCAGAAATTTCCGAGCGGGCTGACAACAGGCTCCATCCCCTCCTCATGCCTGTCCTCTCCTACATCATCAAAGGGGAAAAAATGCAATGCGCCACAGCAGCCTGCACAGGCAGCAGAGAAGAGATGGCGGTTCGCATCAGACGAGCTGGCCAAGATCCAGGAGCAGCTGGAGGAAATCCTCATCCCCAGTAGCACCAACAGTAAGGATACAATGTTAAAGAGTTGAAATCCAACGTTAAGTCAGAGCAGTTGGCAACTGCGTGTTGCATTTCCAGAATTTTCTCCCTTTAAACCAAAGCACATTCTTCATTGATGTATTATTTAAAACTTCATGTTCCATATGTAACATTTCCTATTTAGCTTGATGCTAAACACTTGTTTGATTGACCCTATTATAGTTATTGTTATTACCATATTACAGTATTTCTTCCAGAAACCTTCCCATGGGTGTTAAAGTAATGTTGTTTGGCCTGTGTTCACTGAAGGTCGAATGTCCAGCCGAATGTCAACCAGCAGTGCCCGGTCAAGCGGTTCAAGCCATCTGAGTTCCAGTACAAGTGGAAGAGGCAGTGCCCGAGCTCAGAGCAGTAGAGCCTGGAAATAACTCCACCCCTCTTTATAACCACAAATGTGCACAAATATACCTCCAAAGAAAAGTCAGTTCCTTTAAGTTAAAATCTAGCATCCAGCTGGATTGTTGTATTAAATGAGGTATAATGTTATAGAGTTTGATCAAATTTGTAAGGTTTTGAAAAGTTGTGCTGTATTTTTGTAACTTGTCATTCTTTCATGATAGTACACCAGCAGCCTTTAACTGCAGTTTTTGCATTTTTTTTTCTGTGTGTTTGTCAGAAGTACTGTAAATTATTCACACTGATATGCATAAAACGGATCACTCACTAAAGAAAATACATGAGTAGTGTTGTCGTGACTATGACAAATTTATTAGAAGCACTTCATTTCCTACATCTCTACAACAGTATTGCTGTTTGTGGCCTTTTGTTTTGTTTGCAGGTTAGTGACTTGTTGCATGTGCCTGGTTAACAGAGCTGGATTTCTCTCTCTTTGTTTAATGAACATTTTTCACAATCTACCTGAAATCTAAGTGGTTACTTTTTTTTGTAGCAACTGTCAAATAAAGGGTACAGTGGTTTGTTGCATCTATTTTTTTTCTGTGTATTGTTTTTTTTAATATATATATATATATATATATATATATATTGTATATACATATATATACACACACATATATATTATATATTTATAATATATATAATATACACACACACACACTTATATATGTATATACATATATGTGTATATACATATGTATATATATATTAAAAAAATTTAAAAAAATAAAACTGATTAAGAAAGCACTTTTAGTAATTTGGCAAAAACAATATTGCATAAATAGTTGTGCAAAAGGCTCTGAACTAAATCAATAGATGGAAGTATCAGTTTCCATGCATGCTCATTTATTTCTTTGTGATTTTCACAATGTCTAAAAATCCAATGAATTTCACAACTGTGGTTTGAAGGTGACGATTGAGTGGACTGTTGACTTTCTTATAATGAGTCACACAGATCAGTATGGGTTCTTGAGCGTGTAATTCATGATGGTCATCAGAGCCAGCCAAGTCTCCTGAGCGGTGGGGATGATCTGATTGGCAGGCAAGATGAAGCCATAGCGGCCGGTGTCCCTCAGTTCAAAGGTGTAGGAGTACTTGATGCCCTGGTTGTAGGCCCAGTCAATGCTCCCACCACTTGCTTGGTCTATTAACAAGTATGAAACCGAGATTTTCAGCTAGCACCTTTACTCAGTCACTAAACATCTACCTAGATTACATATTACAATAGCAGTAGTGCATACATAGGTAGGATTCTGATTGGCAAAAGCTTCCCAAAGTTTGCCAATCTTATTGTAAGAAGAAAGGTAAGAAAGATAAAAATGAATATTGACAGGAATTAAGTCAAGTCTGTTTTAAGATGTTTTGGAGAAACTTACAGATGGTTTGGATGATGCTGCCAAATCTGTAGCTAGTACCAAACAGAGAGGCCAGGTCAGTGATGGCCTTTCGTGCTATGTTGTCCTATAGAAAGAGACTACCATCAAAATTTTTCAAATGAATGTTATACATTTTTACATATTCTGTCATTACAGGCAAAAAGAGCAATGACAACAGTTTTATATTTTTGTACCAGCTCAGTCTGGTCCTTGATGGGAGTATTGGTGTAGCCATAGGGATACATGAGCAACTGGGAATAGGAGTGGATGGAGATGAAGGCCTTAATGTTGTGAGAATTCACAAAGTCCACAATGGATTTGACCTCAGACTCAGACTGAGCTCTGGGTCCGCTATAGGTCTCTGAACAGGGGTTGCGGCTGGAACCAGGTCCTACATGTGATGATAACAGGGACAGAGAAAATGTCTTTGCAAACTTCTAAATTTGTAACACTGCAACAATGGGTATAAAAACATGGTAAAAAATAATCAAAAAACCAAAAATTAAACACATTTATATCCATTAATTGTCATGGTCCTGGGTCGTTTGGGTTTCTGTTTACATATGGAAGACTGAAATGCATGGCTTTAAAAATGCACTCATGGAAACTTTAAGTAAAACTGCAAGAACTTGTAACACTTTTAGCTTTTACACACACACACACACAAACACACACACACACATACACACACACACAAAAAAAAATTGAATAAATGTATATTTACATCAAAAAACATACCTCCAAATCCAGCATTCCAATTCCTGTTGGGATCAACACCCACACATCTGGACCCAGGATTAGGTTTCCTTGTTTTACGCCACAGACGGTTCTGGAAACATCGAAGTATCCCAATGTGTGTAGGTTACTACTTTACAGCAAGTGCTCAGGTTTATTTCTAGTTATGTAAGCCTAGATTTAACTTTAAATAAACATATATATTAACTGCTTCAGTACATTCTACCATCCACCCATCTGCATGGTGGGTGATAGAATGGTCAACACTTGCCTCACAGCAAGAAGGTTCCTGGTGTGAACTTTGTAGTAATAATGTAATAATGAATAGACTCTATGAGAGAGGGCAGTCCTACCAGAGTCCAACACCTACTGGGAATGGGTTTGGGGTTACTTATTATCAGCACTACAGACCGAACTCTCACTGCAACTGTACCAGGCTATGATATATTCTGATAGGACAGGGTTGAAGTTAGGGTTAGGGTCATCATGATTACTTGGACTTCAATGATTTTAAGCAGCATTTTTTTTTCTTTATTTGTTAATTATTATAAAACACAACATTGTAAAAGTGTGACAAATTCACAACTCCCTGAAAGTCATTACAAGTGACATAGCAATGAGTATGACCTATTATTAAAATAGTCACACAAAAAACATCTATGACAGACTCACATTGGTGTGGGTGTAGGAGTATCCATCAGGGTTGGTCACAATCTCCAGAAAGATGTCCATCTGATTGAGGATGGCGGTAAGTGCACGGTCACTTCCAAAATCAGTCACAATCTAATTAATTATAGTAAAGCAAAAGACATAATGTTGAATGCAAACTTTTAGTTGTTGGAAGGGGAAGAGATAGAAAAGAAAAAGCTATACAGGCTGACACCTTCTTAGCAAACCATGTCCCGCTGGCCTGGGTGACCCACTCTCTTGAGTGGATCCCAGTATCGATCCAGATCGCAGGACGGTTGGTTCCACCAGTGCTGAACTAAAACATGGGAAGGGAAAGGATGAGTGAAATTGAAAGGTACTTTTTGTAATTAGAGAGTGTTTGTGCTTTATAAAGAGCATGCATTCATTGTCCTGATGGGCCATTGTGCCTTTTTTTTTTTTTTTTACCTTGAGTACATTAAGGGGTTGGCCCTCATAGCTCTGACCGATCACTATCTTGCTGACCAAGTTGGGATTCTCAGCCACCAGCATGTCCTGAAAACTGTAGATCTGAATGGAAGACACAAAGATACATAAGCATATTATAGTTGTATATTTATTATAAGCATAAATATTTGTAAAGGTAGACTGCATGGCTAGGTGCTTAATTTTATACACCTTTGGCAGAGGGACTGAAAATTCCTGAATTCAAACATTAAGAGGTGTGGCCTGATATTTTTGTCCACATAGTGTATGTTTTCAACAATATGATGAACATAAGCGGCCATCAAACACAAGTCTGAAAAACAATTTACAATAAAAAGAGGTTAACGTCACTTTTTCAAAACTCAATCAAGTATTCCATGAGCTCCCACACGTTATTGACCATACTCTAAAGCAAATTAACAATAATTTGTTGTATGTGACAAAAAAAATTTTACTCATCCCCTTTAGTGCCAAGACTAAGGTCAAAACTCTTTAATAAAAGTTGTTTTGAAATATTTTTAATTAACCTTTTACTGGATAACAACGGCAAAAGCAAATGTGTGTACTAACCTCACTGAGGGTGTGGTACCTGGAAAAGTCAAAGTTGTCAGTGTGTTTGGGGTCAGGGACACGAGCTGCAGCAGACTCCATCACTTTCTGCTCCTCATCCAACAACGCCTGCAGGACAGAAGCATA
>JAMQGT020001423.1:0-15051 GCA_024447675.2 Pterophyllum scalare | reverse complement strand
TATCTAATCTACTTGGTTCAGTTGCGTATTGTTGCCTTCCAGCCATTCATATCAGTTATTATTGTTTCAGGTTAAGAAAATTGTTTCATTTTCATTGAATCCTTAAATTTTTTAATTTGGCCTCAGCACAAAAAGGTCATTGAGTTTTACAAAATTATAATCACAATAATATCAATAATAATAATGTAGTACAGAAAAAAAAACAGGTTATGAATCTGAGTGTCAGAATTATTACTGCCACTGCAACATTTTAGACTTAACAAAATATAGTAAAACAAAAATCATGACTAAAAGAAGGATGCTTTAAACCTGGGAGCTGAATACTTAGAAAACAAACAAATTGAAATTAAAAAAAAAAACACAACAAGGCACAATTCAGATTACTTATTTCAAGTTTTTGCTGTGCTCTTAAGTGGAATTTGTAGATGATTCTGCATTGATAAATAATTTATAAATAAATAAATAAAACAGCAGCTCTCCTTTAAAAACCTTTTTCGTGACAGCACTAGTGCAGTGGTGAAGAGAGTGGGTTAGAGGCTGTGGGACAGTCTCTGCATGCCTGCGTGGGTTTCCTGTGGCTGAACTGCGCACTGATGTAACGAAGATAAAGTGTATAAAGGGTGTTGAATGAAGCACATGATATTACAACACGATCATTTAACTAATAATGTGTCACTCAATAATCATTTCCTATTAGAATTTTGGAACTTCCTTTTTATTTCACAATAAAGATTTTTGTCTTTCCCACAGAAGCATGAGAATATTAAATTCTATCTGATGATCAGTGTATCAATATGCTGAAATAGAAGGGAGGAGAAACCTATTCTATGCACTCATTCATCCAAGACTGTTTGCCTCTACAGTGAAATGTTTCTTTGGACAGTAAGTTTATACTGCATGATCAGCCAACATAAATGATATTTTTATGAGTCAGGTCATTTTCACATATTTATAAACTCTCAAACTGGAGAGTCTGCTGCTGAGTGTTTCCTTCTCTGTACGGACATTTGCCACTGTAGGCAAAAGAGGGTGACGCGCTGCACATGACAGGTTATATATACCCTGACTGTATGTACCCCCTCCCATGAATTTTAAGGCTGGTAATGCATGAAGTAATATTGGAGCTAGCAGAACAATGGAAAATGGCTCCTCAATGCAAATGATGTCAGCTGTTGTCATCTGTTATTATGTTACTCATCTTTCCTTTCTCATCAAAGTCGTTCTCCTCACTGTGATTTAGCAGCTGAAAGTTTGGGCAGTATTTTTTTATTCACTTTTTCTTTGAGTGTTACCTGGAGCTGCTGAAAACTTAAGAGGCCAGTGACATTGAGGCTTCAAAGGCACACTTCAGCATCAAAGCCAGTTTGAACATATTGAAATATTTATCTATTTTATTCTTATTGTAAATGGATCTCCTTGTTACTGATGCCGTGTGTGTGTGTGTATGTGGGGGGGGGGTTGCAAAGACATTTCAGAGGTCAGTCTGTATTTGTTCAGGTGAGTGTTTGCACTTTGCAAGTAGCAACAAAAAGCACTAGAAGATGCCACAAACTGTCGCCCTAAAGAAAAAATAAATAAAACAAAATGCAAACCAAAATCAAAGGAACCAAACAAGTAAAAAAAATAAAACAAACAACAACCCAAATAAAAAAACATAAACAATCAAAGATACAAAAAAACAATCAAACAAAAATAAAACAAACAAAAACACAAACAAAAATAAAAAACTAAAACACAAAAACATGAGAATGCGAAAACAAGAGGGAGACAGGCCAATGCAAAACACAGACGAGCTGACACGGCAGGAAAAGTGACTTTGAAAGTAGTTGCAGATCCCTGCTGGCACGGCGACGTAAGGCGGAACGCTGAGCACAGACCTGACCCACTCACAACATCAGGAACTCTCCTCCCTTTGTTCACTAAGGTGCTCTCCACTTGAGTGCACACACACACACACACACACACACACACACACACACACACACACATTTCTCGACTACATTATAATAATAGTTGAAGTAATGTAAACATTCATTTCAGGGCCACAAAATGTGGCTGAAAGCTATCAAGAAGCCTATTTGAACTATAATTGGGAAACTGAAGATCAAAAGACAAAGGAGACGTATGTATGTGACAAACGTGAACATTTATAAGCATTAAACAGCTTGATAGCCACAAAAAGGATGGGCGCCTCTATGAGCAGCCAGTGAAAAGAGAAAGAAAGAGAACGTGACAAAGGCAGGAAGAGGGAGAGAAATAACTGGGAGAGAAGAGTATTTGAGTTCAGACACAGAATGATACATTATTTCAACTGTTGTAACAAAATAATTTCCCAAATATGGGATAAATAAAGCAGGGAAGTTCTGAGAAGATTTATTTTCATGAAGAAGAGAAATTAACACACATTAAACAACTTCTTTGTATATTTTAGGGTTCATTCCTCTGATATTGCATGTTCATACATATTAGATGTACATGCAATATCAGATGCTAATAAACACAAAATATGGTAAAAGTATAACAATATAAAATATAAAAAGATAAAAAGAACAAAATAACTAAGATGCGTCAGTCTGTAAACAATCACCACTCAGTTTATCACTCACCATTATTAAATGAAGTAAGCCGAACAGATAAATGAGACTACCATGAAGATGGAATTAGAAGATCAGTGATTTTATATATATATATATATATAGTGTGCGTCCACATTGTTGATGACACTTTGCCTTGGTGTCTTGGTAGTTTTTTTTTTTAAGAAATACTCAAACAGCAGTATGATATGAAACAAAAGACAATCCCAATTCCAAATAAAAAAGACACACTGTGTAAAACGTAAACACGAACAGAATGATTTACAAATCTCATGAACTCAAATTTTAGTCAAACAATATGAATATTATAAAAAAAGTATTTCTCTAATGGAAAGTTGTCTGGAAGGGAAAAGCAGGATAGGAAAAAATGAAAAAGCCACAGAGAGTTGGGTGGAGTGCCCAAAAAAGTGAATTTGAAACCTCTGAAGACCAAGGAGCAGACTGAAGGTGGTGTCCGTGCAATAAGAGCACCCACCTTACCTTCAGCAAAGGGGCTACAACTGTCCCAATATTAACTGTCCCAATACTAACTGTCCCAATACTAACTGTCCCAGTATTAAGCATATCCTAAAGCAGAGACAACATCAGAAGCAGAGCTAAGCAGAAAGAAAATTTGCATGTCATTTGAACACAGTCTGCTGGTGTTGTTGATGATTGGTCCACTGTGCTTTATCAAGTCTGAAGTCACTGCAGTCACTGCTAAGTCACTGTTTAATATAGTTGTTCTTTTTATCAAAAGATAAGTTACAAATGCCCCCAGTTTCCCCAACTTTGTGTAAAACAGTCATTTGTGTCCAAAGCACATTTTATTAACACCATATTAATCATGTCAAAGCCTTTTGAGTTCACCTGACATGTAACACACGATGATGCACAGTGAGAGGCAGCTTTCAGCTAGTATGGATAGCTGAGCATGACACAGCTGTAAAGCAAACAGAGCCTTCCATGTTGCTAAATCAAATGGACTCTCATGCTAGGCCTGATTACATCAGAGCACATCTCCAACATACGATTACCCTGCTGGGTAATTAGGGAGTAGCAGTATATTTAATCAGGAAGCAGTTAGTGTAGGATTGTCGTTTGTGCAGTATTCAGTACTCACTATGATGGTGAGTGTGCAGGTGAGTGCAGTGCTTATTAGGTGAAAGTGGAAGTGATGCTCCTGAAACGGAGTCATTCGGGCAGTAGCAGCCAAGGGATGTGGAAAGCATACATACACATTTCAAAAGAGACTACTCAACATTCCAGCTTTGTTTGCTTCCTATGAGAAATAGATGCAGGTTTTTAACAAAAAACTGTTTCATTCATATTTCATAAATTCATTCGAGATGTTAATGAAAAAGCTGCTCAGCTGCTCAGCTTCATCTAAATAAAAATAGCAAAAAGTTAGACAAAGTACTTGTACAGGATTTACACTTTCAGCTTAGGAAAAGGTATCATAAAAAATAGCTTAATAACATGATAGTGATCGACTCTCTGTGACAACTAAATATGAGCCCTCTCACCAAGATCTACAGCAAGCATACCGAGGTGTCATTAAGCCTGCATAGGTGTGGGCGCATTGTGGCAAAGAGACAGAGGGAGATTAGAGCTGCAGCAGCACAGTTATAAGTACCTGTGTGTCCCCTATGCCAACCAAGAGAAAAATAGCAAGGACACAGGGAGGTTAGTCACCGCTAAATAATTAAGGCAGATGCTGAAAAGCTGATTATGATGGTAAATTAAAAGTATGCTTGGTGTATGGTCACCAACTGTAATAGTAAGCTGCCACCGGAGGAGCTAGATAATACTGATGCCCAGATACTAAGACTTGAAACTCTGTGGGCAATACAAATATGGAAGGTAAGGATCAGTGTGCTACCAGTACTGCTAAGTACTGCATCAAGCTGCAAAAGATGTGGGTGATGAGTCAAAAGAGAAAATAATATGGAAGACGCTCACATCAAATATATCATCAACAGATAGAGGAGACTGCTGACATGAGAAATCATACGAGAGACAATTAAGAACTGGTCAGAAAGAGAGCACAGAGGAATGACAGCTCATGAATGTGCTCCACAGAGGCAGCGCTCTGCCATCACACACATGGATAAAAATGCAGGCTGTTCAAAGACAACAGTCAGCCTACTAATGACCCTGTTATGTAAAATTATTTAGCACAATAAAGTTAAATGTTGGTTTAGAGTTCCCTGATTCTCTCATTTTGTTTAAATAGTGTGCTTAAAACCACACACACACACACACACACACACACACACACACACACACACACATATAAAAAAAAAACTGGAAGTCAGCAGAAACTAGAAGGGAGAATGGGGAAATAGGTGGCAGAATACTCAACAACAGGGATGTTGCACCTAGGGCCCCGGTGGTGGGAGGACCTGGCATGAAAAGTTTGGTTTTGTCATAATTTTTTCTTAAGTAATTAGTGACCTGATTAAATTGCCTGAATAAATCAACGGGGTCACTTAACTTTGATTCAAAAAATAGCGGAGGCTCTCTGAGGCCACTTTCTCCCCTTACAAATAATGCAAAGTGGTTTAGTCTGCCCTGTGCTAGACTTGCCTATACAGCACAGCTAATTTATTCTATCTAGGCAACTGCTAATGCACATTGTGAGTCACGTCTTTCTCCACGAATGCAAATCAAATAATCAAAAGAAAGAAAGGAGAGGAGAGAAAGCAAACTGAGGGAAGTCAGCTGTTAGACTTGAAAAGAAAAGCGAGCAGAGCACAACCATCAGGGTAAGAATGGTTTAGCTGTCAGCAGCTGTTAAAGACAGCGAGTCAATGTCAGATATGACCCTATACCTATCAAAAAGACCCAGCACAACTTAACCCCATGAAACACGTGGAACCAGCCAGGACGAGTGAAGCAGCAGCACCCTCACTAAAAGATGTGACACAAGGTGAGCTCTCACCTAAACTGCACAATTATTGAAACTTTCACAGGTCTCAGTATGATTACATCATTTATAGTTATTCTGGTGTGACTGATGATCTAATTTGACCTCTGATGTGCTTTAGCACCAGAAAAGCTGTCAGCATGTTCAGAGGCTGATATCAGTGCTGTATGCTTCACTCTGCTTAGCAGACAGTGAGCAAAAAGATGTGATAGAGGATGATGGAAGTGAGTGAGAAAAAGGACAGCTGTCCTGAGGGTGGTGGGAAGGATGAGGAGAGGACGGATTTCTTAATTTGAATTGTCATTTTTATTTTGGCCGTCATGCTTTTGAATCATTACACTTTATGTCAAGAATGCTCATTCTTTTTTTTTCTGTAAATAAAACATATTTCTATTGAAATAAAGACCGATGTCTTTATTATGCAGTATAGTAGCCTAAGTATTTTCTGTAAGTGTTAGAAAACATTTTCTTTAGATTGCTATTTTAAACTTTTTTTTGTACTATGAGAATGATAAATACTTAGATAATCACCCTTAAGTTTAATACTCCAAGCAAAATTCTGTTTAATGACATTAAACAGATAAAACTTTCAGATTGTGATGGTTTTCTCTGTGAAAGGGGCAGCTTCTACAGATAAGTATGACAAGTCGCATAATTACTATTTCACATGGCAATATAGTGACTGGGTTTTTTTTAAATATATGTTAAGAACCTTTAATGTTATTGGTCATATAAGTCTTTCGCCAGTCGGGCCCTGATAATATACTGCTGACATTCCACGCCACTCTTTAGTGCCTGCAAGTGTGGGACTCGGAAGTTTTTTTTGGTACTGATCGGATTGTGTTAAAAATCAATAGCCTCCTTGCTTCTCTCGCTCTCTCTTTCGCTCTCCTCTCATCTCATGTGAGGCATAATGGAGGGCCTAGACATGGCAGTATTTCATCCAAAGCTCACTGACACCAGGGCTCCATGTAGGAGGGCAGCCCCAGACAGTGACTGTGGGCCTCTCCTGAGGACAGCAGAGGGATGGAGCCTTTAATGTTGAGCAAATTTGTTAAAGGACCATCCATCACCGATGCCCTGGCTGCTCAGCCAAAAGGCCATAACAGACGTCAGATTCTCATCACTCCATTCTTTCTCTACTCACTTATTTTACTTTCAATTTTCAGAATTCTCTGTGCATCCCTTTCTTCTCAAAACTCCAGAACAGTCATTCATACACACATGCACACACACAAAGAAAACAATCATTTGGTGCAGAGAACAAGAGAATGGGAGGAATAGAAGAAATTTGCTTCAGTCCATTTTTCAGAACCAAAATAAGTCCCCCCTCCTCAGGGTGCAGTCCAGTGCCTTTTTATATTTTGACGTCACAGAAATGCAATTCTCAATCCAGCCCGTTCTGCTTTAGCACTCCCAGTGGTTGGCCGCAATATATCTCTTATCCACACACACACACACACACACACACACACACACACAACAGACAGAGCAGGAGGCAGTAATATATCTCTGGGAGAATTTAACTGCACCGGCACCAACATTTGCATTTCTGTGAACCGAGTGCATCTGATTTATAGAAGCACAGGCCTGAAGCATCTTGGGAAATGAGGCGGGTGGATGGAAACTACGTTTCCCACAGGCTGGGTGTTTTAGCTTTGTCAGCAGCAGGCATTTCAGAGAGGCTTTGCAGTGCTGGTGAACTGCTTTAACCAGAGAGAGAGAAGGAATGCAAGAAAGAGAGGAATGCATAAGCCCAAATCCAAACAAAGAAATGACAAAAATTAACTTTTTCTGTGAGGATGAATTTCCAAGAAGAGATTTTTTTTTTTCTTTTTCACTTGCTTTGCTTTTTTGTTTTGTTGTGTTAAAGCAAGGTACGAATGGAATTAAGTTAAGGGCAGATCAAGCAGAATGATTGTTCTGTGGAGTATCAAGCTAGCAAATTAAGATGTTTTGTGAAGATTCAAGAAAGAAAAGAGTAGGAGTGTAAAAAAGGAGAGAAGAAGCAAAGAGTCAAAGGAATAATGGGATAAAACTGTGAAAAAAGATTAGAAAATAATGAGAAAGGCCCAAGTCAGAAACTTGGGAATGATAATTCAGAGACAACAAACTCATTGTCATGCTTCTTTAGTCCAGCTGTGTCCTCAGTAAATTATTGAGGAAATGAGAAAAAGAACAAACTGCTTCTGCAGAGAGATTTAACAGTAAGACGGATGAGTGGGAACAAAGGGTAAGATAGAAAAGTGACATTTCTGAGCGTGGACTGCCAAATTAGTGGATATAAGCAGGTAGAACACTGAGTGAAGCAATTTTCTTCTTTATTTACAATATGACTACACAAGCAACTAACACAGTCAACGGTCTCTGCTGTCTGACCATCTCCATAAGGCACTGCATGTAGACACCAGAGATAAAATCAATTCATTTAAAGAATGATTAAACTGAGCTGATCAGAGCCAACCGGCAGCTTACAGCAACTTTTTAAGGTGGAACGTCTTCTTGCAGGTTAGTTAATGTATAAACTGACGTTGTAAATTAATCAACACGTCTTAAATCAATACGACAGCTATGAGCATTCAGTTCTTTTATTGGTTCCTGCATGTCGTAGCCTGCAGTTATTATTAAATCTCTCTAGAGCTTAAAAAGATGGATATAAATTAATTGGATAATGCAAATACTCTGTTTCCTTGGTTGTGGGGGAATCAAAGTGCTGTAGTGTCTTTCTAGCATCACACATTGTCTTTCAGCCAATTTCACCACTGCTAAAAAGCTCTTATGCATCTTGAAAGTTCTCCTCGTCACCCCTAACACGTTTTCACCTTGGGAGTCCTGTTAGGCCTATGTGAAGAACTTCTCTCTTTACCACGATTTAGTGATAACTCTTTTTTTATATATATATATAAATTCTCTGCAAAGGTCAAGATTTTTTTCAAAATGTGTCATTAGGACCAACACTTCAGTAATAGGAAATGTTGAGAGGATGGCCGCTGACCTGGTAAAGCTTTTTAATAAAAGGTTGTCCCAAGACTGCTATTCATAATAAGGGAACAGTCTTACATTGTAAAATAGTTCCTTTAGAACATGTGTAGCAACAATGTTCGGGGGACAGATGGTTGACTTAGTGTGAAGGATTGTGTTAATAATGTCAGACAAAGAAAGGTTAAAACTCATTAATGCTGGCAGAGCAGGCAGGCATCAGAGAGGGACTGTAAGTGAGGTGGAAATATTTGATTGAATGCAGCCAATTTTTGATTAATGGGCTTCAAAAATGATCATAAATCACTGGAGACAACTCAGGATCAAAAGTATCAACAGAAACCTAAGTTTAAGTTGGGGCTGTGGACATTGTTGGAGTTTATGTCTCCAACAATGTCCACAGAAACATTTTGGTCTTGCTCTCTGGTCTGAGAGGCAGTGATTACTTGGTTTCTTGTTTCAAGCAATTAAGCAACACTTGCAATCACTGGGGATTGGTCCACCAAGGCCACTGCCATTGGCCACTGCCCGACACAAGTTGCATCCACCCCCTGCGAGTGGTGGGCCTACAGGAGGGCAGGCCCATGTCTTGTCTTTGGGCTGCACCTGCATGGGCACCAAGGGATGCTCTCCCTCAGGCTCCCTCCCCAGGTCTGGTTCCAGGGTGAGACCCTGGTAACCCTATCCGGGGTAAACTGTTCCCTTGATATTTCTTTCATAGGGGTTGTTTGAATTGCTCTTTGTCTGGCCCCTCACCCAGGGCCAATTCACCTTGGAAGACTCTACCGGGGGCCAAAAGGTCCTGGACAACATAGCTCTCAATCTATGTCCCTACCCTCACCCACAGTATGGTCACGATCTTTGGGTGATGACCGAAAGAATGAGATTGCGGGTACAAACGGCGGAAAAACGCTCGAGTGCAGCCATTTGGGAGGGGTTCAGAGCAGAGCTGCTACTCCTCCACATTGAAAGGAGCCAGTTGATGTAGTTCAGGCATCTGATGCCTCTTGGGCGCCTTTTGTGTGAGGTGTTCTGGGAATGTCCTACCGGGAGGAGGGCTTGGGGCAAACCCAGGACACGCTAGAGAGATGATATGTTTTGGCTGGTCTGGGAATGCCTCTGTGTTCCCTCGAATGAGCTGGAGGAGGTGGCTAGGTAGAGAGAGGTCTGGGCTTCTCTGCTTAGGCCCCCGTGACCCAGCCTCAGAGAAGTGGAAGAAAATGAATGGATGTATAAATCAAGTAATAAGTAGCATAACTTTCTCAGATTTTACATGATCTAACTTCTTTTTGTGACTAGTAGAGTAGCCAAAATATGCAAATGATAACTTCATATTTTGAATTTTATTCCCCCATCATTTTCCCCTTAGTTGTGCACCTCTGGACTGCTTCCAATTTTTTGGATTTCTCCTTGAATGCCTCCTCATGGCTACCTGCACATGCATTCTTGATCTCCTCTGCTGTGTCAGTCTTGAGAATGGAACGTCTAACCAGCAATTCAAAAGTAACAAAAGTGTTATTTCACAATATACATAAAGTGTAGTTAAAAAAAAAAATAGTTAAAAGTTGTGTCCGCTCCAGACTGTGCTTCATGCATCTTCAGTGTATGTCTTTAGGCAAGATCAATGCACATCAAGACAAGGGCGGGTGTGATGCCTCCATGTCGAGCAAACTTCAAAACCTCTGGCCATTTTAACATTTAATCAAGCTGACGTCAGATCAGTCAGTCTTACTGTCTGCAGGAACACACTGCCCAAAACAAGTCAAGCTCTGCAGCTACAACTCATGAAAGAAACATGGAAGCCTGTCAGGCCCCACAGCACCTGTGTTTGGCTGAGGCTCTTATCTACCAATCAAATGGTATTCAGAGCTGCAGAGCAGCAATCCCTTGCTGAGTTGACTCACCTGCGTGGCCTGACTCTGACCCCTGTCAGTAAACCTCTATGTGCATCCCACTTTCCCCTCTCTCACCTTCTGTTTCTCTTTTTCTCTTTCTTCATAGCCTCGAGTAATGCTTCCACAGAGTATTGTATCCAGCTGTACGGCAAATTCTGGATTCAAAAGAAATATACATTTTACATGACTCCTGAAAACTGCACTCTCAGAAACCTCACATTAGCACAAAAAAAATCTTTGCACATTTTTTTTTTATCTTTTTAAAAATCTTATTTATTTTTTTTTTTATTGCGAGCTACAAGAATTTTTAGAGAGGTCCACAATATAAAGCTGTAAGAGAACAACTGTGTGGCAGGCAAATGCAGGACGTGGGAGATGTGACTCAAACTCAGAATGCAGCTTTAATGCTGAAGTCGCGCACAAAAAGTACAAAACAAGAGCTTTACTGGAGCAGAAATGTAAACCTCAGAAAAACAAAAGGAAACCACAGAACGAAAGAGCACACAGCAGGAGGGGAGAAGAGGTGAACAGAATCTAACTAACAAGGGAAGGAGAAGCAAACCTAAACACAACACAGACGAGACAAGAGACTGGCAAACTAAAACAGGAAGTAATTAACACCAAACAGACAGAGAGCCTTGACAAGAAACAGGAAACATAGGGAAGACAGGGAAAACTGAAAATCCTGAAGTAGAACACAATAAACTAGAAACTCCAGCATAACCCAAAATATAATTTTGAGAACATCAAAAATCATAATTATGAACTCTTAACTAAGGACAACATAACAAACTCAAAATAGCCAGAACTGAGAATAATAAGAATCAACCCCATAAACAAATATAAAATAAAGTGAAGAAATTTAACAATAACAAAACTTCACAGACCAAAAAACACAAAACACTGAGCAAAAGACCCGGGATCATGACAAAAACATCCTATTCTTTTTTCCACTTGTTCCATTTAAGGATCTCCACAGACATTCATCTCCCTCCATCTCACCCTGTTCCTCGTCTGCCACACCAGCCCTCTGCACGTCCTCCTTCACTACATCCAGGAAGCTCTTCAGTGGTTTTCCTCTTTTATTCCTGCTCATCTCAGCCTTTTCTCTCTAACATTATCCACAATCCATGTAAATGATAGAAACTGAAAAACAAAATGAAAGGATTTTGAAAAGAGGCTTTACCATATTTAAATTTTCAAGTTAATTACACACTTTTTGGTTGCAAAAAGTGTTTCCGCAGAGCAGAGGGATTTCTGCTGTACGGCTCTGAACACCATCTGTAACTCTCAACAAACAAGAGTCCTCATTTACAACGTGTACTTAGAAATGTTCTCACAATGCACCCTGTTAGTGAATCTGAATCATTCTAAATCCACGGCCTCGTGAGCGCTACCTGTAACCTGCAGACTGCCGTGCCCTCTAATGTCAGCTTATTTGACAAACTCACAGAAATATAGAGTAGGGGCTGAACATTAGTTACACTACACGAATGTAAAGTGAGATTATGCTAAAACTTACTGAGCAGGAAAATGTCTGTGCTTGTGTGTCAAACCCCCCCTCCCTCTTCAGCTGTATTGTTAATGTGGTCAGGTTAAACTGGGTGTACAGTGCTCTGAGCCCACATAAACTGCAGGCTGTATATTCCCTGCTGTTTAACTGAGCAGAGGCATGCTAGCACTGTTTGGCACTAGCTCATAACGCAATATGTGGACAGTCTGCCTGTGTGGAGGGGGAGGAGCCATTTGTATAAAAGTAGTTTGTGTATTTGCAAGTCACTGCATGTGTGTGTGTGTGTGTGCTGAGGTGATGTGCTGGGTTGGCACAGTGCAGAGCTCTGATGCTCACTGGCATCAGCGCAGCACCCCGTTGCAGTTGTTGAAAAGAAAGGGAACAGCTGGCACTGCTGGGGGAGACAGAGGGAACATTCAGCAGGCCTGAGAGATGAGATACAGTGTTTCTATTGATAGAAGCGAGAAGTCGTCTCACTAAAAGAGAGCCGTACAGCAGTAAATTGCTTTCATCCAGGTAGATCACATACACAACAAATAACCTGTATGCGCAATAAAGTTAGATCTTTCTCTGTAAAACCCAAACAGAATTTTAAGATGGGACAATGTGTTAAAATTACAAGAATTTGTAAGCATTTCTTCTTTCTTTTTTGTAGATTTCAAAGCACATACCTAAAATAATCCAATTGTTAAACACCTAAAAAAAACATTAGATAACATTTTAACAAACTTCTCTTTCTCACCAGCAATCACCTGTGAGCCAATTCAAGCAAAACCATTGAACAGAAAAAACAACGACATTTATATTAGCCAATCCCACAAAAGCACTTTTACCCCCAAAGTGAACCTCTATGACTGCAGCATGACGGGAGTGACGCAGAAAAATTTATTAAAGCCTGCTGGAACACCGCCTCAGAGGTCTGTGCGCCTTCACTTTAAATTCTACTTATTTTAAATTGGACTCAATTTTCCAGTAACCCTCAACCCAAATTATGTCATCAATAAAACAGATGCATCAGAAAATGCTTCTATTACACAGGACAGTTCAAAATTGTAATGTTATTTATTGTTTATTATTAATTTAAATAAATCATTATAGAAATGGACGATATGGTTAGGATACCATACTATTTTCTGTTGTTCTATTTCAACAAACAAAAACCTATTATTATTATTATTAGTAGTAGTAGTAATATTATCAAAGAAACAAGCTGTTGAGCTGATCACTTGTACCCGTCTTCCCTTCCTCTGTATTTGTTCTCTCGCCAGGAGCCAGGCGGAGAACACAGGAGATTACACTTCTCTTTGTGCTCAGGTATAAATGACTTACTGCCTGCCAAAAATTAAAAACACAAAGCACCGCTTCCTGAATGCACCTTATCTATGCCAGAGACAACACAGTTGTGTTCTTCAGCATAAAGATCATGAGAATAAGAGTAAATACAAGCTGTTTGATTCCCTGTCATGCAAATGAAATGCAAAAATTATGGAAAATATATTCTTTTAACCACTTTTTCAGAGGAGTTGCAATGTCTGGAGATTCCTTTCAGGCCATGATGACTTGGCCACTGTAGCTGTTATGGTAAACATAATGGGAAAAGTCCTAGTTTGGTTTTAAATGCATAATTATTTAAAACCAAACTAGGAACATTCCTTAAACCTAAACAAGATACTTTTCAATCAAAATCTCACTTAAGTCCTCAGACCGTTCCCACAAAGTTGAGAGCATGAAATGATCCAAAATGTCTTAGTATGCTGAAGCATTAAGAGTTCCTCTCACTGGAACTAAGTGGCTGAGCCCAACTAATGAAGACCCCCCCCCCCCAACTTTACACTTGGCACAATGCAGTTAGACCATACTGTTCTCCCCTGGTAACTGCCAAACCCAGTCTTGTCCACCAGATTGCCGGACAGAGGTGTATCCCACTGCATCCGAACCTTTGCATTGCACTTGGTGATGTAAGGCTTGGATGCAGCTGCTCGGCCATGGAAACCCATTCCATGCAGCTCTCTACGCTCTCTTGAGCTAATCTGAAGGCCACATGACGTTTGGAGGTCTGTAGCGACTGACTCTGCAGAAAATTGCTGACCTCTGCACACTGTGTGTTTTACAGCACTGCATGCAACACTTTGCATTCAGGGGAAAAATTCAGGAATGGGAAAAAGGGCATTTATGGTTTGAACAAAGTGAAACATAAATGTTTACATTCAGGAGCAGTGTAAATCTCTATGACCAGTCATATTGCATTTAATTAATGGAAGTGGGCTTGCTAGCTAAGCAAAAATTGAGGTGATGTTAGCTTTTTTTTTCTCTCTCTCTTTCTTTTTTACCTTTTTAGCTACCTGTACACAATAGTTAGAATTCAGGACGCATGCTTCTTTGGATGTAGGGAAATTTATCTATTCGAGTGTCCCCTGCACTCACATACTTACAGTATTTTTCTTTCTCTCAGCAGTTCATTATATGATTTGTTGGTATTGTGAAAAGGTGACTTTTGCACCATAAACATGTTAAGGTTGTTCAAAAATGACCCTTAAAGTTTATACATAATCGAAGGCTTTACAAAAGTGATGAATACTACTGGTGTGCATCCTTGTGCAACGGCCTGTCTTCTGGTAACTCTACTACACTCTTGCGATGGTGTTTGGAGACACAGCAAACCTTCTTGCCGTCCTGGAGGACACCACACCACCGTGCTGCCCTTTTAAAAAGATCCACCCATTAAATTTATACATGAGAACACTTTTTAACATTAAATATCAATTAAATAGAAAGACTGTAAAGACTGTAAAGTTACACATAAAAACCATATTACAGTTCATATAATAAAAAACTATCAGTAGATATTTGAAATTATAAAACTGAGCTACTAGTTCTGCACCAGTATTATGATTTCTTTTATGGTTGATACATAATTGTATTATGTACCAGCCAATATTATTTTATTTATATTTTATTTATGATTAAATGTGAAATATTTTTTTAAGGTAAAACTGCATAATAAATCTTAATAACAGCAGCTCTGCATTTTAACCCTTACTGTTTGCATTACAGCATTGTTTGACCATATTTATTATATCATTGTTTTTACACAAGCAAATAGCTGTAAAATGACAGAAAAGTTCATGTAATTTAAAACTACAAAAGCATATTTTAATATAT
>JAMQGT020001422.1:0-21988 GCA_024447675.2 Pterophyllum scalare | reverse complement strand
TTGTATTTGGTTCAGTTACGTATTGCTGGAAGCCCCCAGCAGTCTAGGCCTATTGCAGCATAAGTAAGGGAGGGTTCAGGGTCATCTGATCCAGCCCTAACTGTAAACTTAATCAAAAAGGAACTTTTTAAGCCTAATCTTAAAAATAGAGAGGGTGTCTGTCTCCTGAACCCAAATTGGGAGCTCGTTCCACAGAAGCAGGGCTTGAAAGCTGAAGACTCTGCCTCCCATTCTACTTTTAAAAACCCTAGGAACCACAGCACTCAGAGCGACAGGCTCTATTGGGGTGATGCTGTACTTTGAGATTTTCTGATAAAACACAAAGAGATAAGAAACACTTTATTCATCCCTAAAGTTGGGAAATTACTCTGTTACCGTAGCCAAAACATGAAAAACAACTTCCAGTAAAAAAAAAATAAAAAAATGTTGAAACCTAAACTGAATGCAGGTGATGTGGTGTGAGATGGTAAAGATTTTCTCTACCTGTCCTCGAGGCAGCGGAGCTGACAAAGATGTTCGAGAAAATGTTCTGCTGCATTCATCAGAATTATTAATTATCCATGGTTATTCACTACAGCTGCATTCATTTAGAAGATCTCTGTTTCAGCTGAAGGAGGAATCCAAACAGTGTGCTGAGTCAAACTAGTTTCATATATTTAAGACATTTCAGTATGTGTTAGACTCCCAAGTAATAACCTTTGACATTAACCTCATCTCCACATTAACCAGCTCTACTCTACTGTATAATTAATTAAAACATTACATTTTGCTTTGGTCTAAAAAAAAAATAACAGTAATGATATTAGTGTTATTGTAGGGTCTTTACCTTACCATATACAGTGCCTCGGTGCAACTATTTGCTGTGATTTGGCACCATATAAATAAAATTGAATTGAACTGAACAGCATAGAGACATTTTAACTACAAGATCATAAAACATTGATTTTGTACATTTATTCTCTATATCTTGGCAGCACGTTGGCGTGGTGGTTAGCACTGTTGCCTCACAGCTAGCAGGTCTGGGTTTGAATCCCCCTGGGCCTTTCTGTGTGGATTTTGCATGTTCTCCCCATGTTTGTGTGGGCTTTCTCTGGCTGCTCCACTTTTCTCCCACAGTCCAAAGACATGCAGTTACTGGGGTTAGGTTAATTGGTGAGTCTAAATTGCCCATAGGTGTGAGCCCTGTTGGCGACCTGTACAGGGTGTACCCTGCCTCACCCTATGACAGCTGGGATAGTCTCCTCATAGTACCATAATACCCCCAAAAGAGCACTTCGCTCTCAGACTGCTGGCTTGCTTGTGGTTCCTAGACTACTTAAGAGTAGAATGGGAGGCAGAACCTTCAGCTTTTTGGCCCCTCTTCTGTGGAACCAGCTCCCAGTTTGGATTTGGGAGACAGACATCCTCTCTATTTTTAAGATTAGTCTTGAAATTTTCCTTTTTGATAAAGCTTATAGTTAGGGCTGGATCAGTGCCATCGGTGACCAGGAACCATCCGTTAGTTGTGCTGCAATAGGCCTAGGCTGCTGGAAGTATTTCTTCTTCACTCACCTCTTTTCACTCTCTGTGTTTATACATCACTCTGCATTTAATCATTAATTATTATTAATCTCTGGCTCTCTTACAGTGTGTCAATTATCCTTTTTCTCTCCTCTCACCCCCAACCGGTCGTGGCAGATGGCTGCCCCTCCCTGAGCCTGGTTCTGCCAGAGGTTTCCTCCTGTTAACAGGGAGTTTTTCCTTCCCTCTGTCACCAAGTGCTTACTCATAAGGGGTTGTTTGAATGTTGGGTTTTCTCTGTATTATTGTAGGGTCTTTACCTTACAATATAAAGTACTTTGGGATGACTGTGGTGATTTGACTTTATATAAATTAAATTGAATTGAATTGATACAAGTCTGTCAAATAATGTATTTCAGGAGAAATAGCTCTTGATGAATCGTTGATGTCTTAATTATTGATGTCTTAATTATTTAATGTGGTAACATTTTATTATCAATAAAATGTCATTACACATTGCATTAGCTACTGTATTTGCACATTTGCATTTACTTTAAAATTTTTAATCTTTAATGATAATGGCAAAAAAAAGATGACCCATAGCGTAGACATTATATGGCTATTATGTAGTTTGCTTTACTGCATCATTTGGTTTCTTTGGGGACTGGTAGTAAATATCCGAGGGCTGATACTGAGGATGCCCAGAGAATGGGTTATTTCATTTTTGAGAATTGGGGAGAGCAGAATGGTGTATGTGTTTGTGGGACAAAGGTGTGTGTGTGTGTGTGAGTGAGTGTGTTCATGATGATAATGTAACACGTCAACATTTGCACTGCTGTGGCTTTTTGATACATTTTCAGTTGTTTTTGGAGAAGAATGAAGCTCTGTGGCAAAGAAAAATATGACATATTTCAGATAAACATATTTCTTAGGAGGAAAAAATATATAAAATGGCCACAACGCTATCCTTCATAAATAGAGTAAAGCAAAGACTTCATCTTTACATTTATTAAAATGATTTTGAAACATATCAGTAACATCCAGTTTTTAACCTGCATTCAATGAAAACTTGCAGTTTTTATTTCAGATGTGAATTTTTGCCACTCTTTGTTTCTTAATAATTCATAATAACAAGATAATAGGTCTGAAAATGTGAGGTGGAATTTGAGTTCAGTCACAGTGCAGAGAAGTGCAGCATGCAGGCGGCAGGGCACAGGACGTCCACTCGCTAGCTATGAATATTCCCTGTGCTATTATCACACTGACGCAGTCACACATCACACGGCCTTTGTACTAAGGAGCTGTCGGGTTAAAGACCACTTAATGTCAGGGCTGCAGAGCATGTGTTAAAGTGCCTGTAGAAACAGAGGAGCAGAGGAAAGACCATTCCAGTATTTCCAATGTTCACTGTGTGTGCAGTGCAGCATTTCAGGCAACAGAGGGTTAAAGTGGTGCTTTCCTCAGAAGTATATTGACTATACTGGTGGTGGCATTGGCGGGGGTTGGTGGCTAGGGAAAGTTGGTGAAGGAAATATGCTGAGGCAGGCTACAACATCCAGCCCTCACCCACCCCTGTCTGTCTCACACACTCTCTCTTGCTCTGCCTTTTTTTTCCAGCTAAATTGCAAACACACCCATCCCACACACAAATGTATGCAGTACACACACAATATACCCAGGTGTGTGTGGCATACTAATAATTTGTGAGCTAATTTTACAAAGACACAAAACATACTTCTGCATGCACACATGGACTCACACATATGTTTGACCAGCTTGAGCATTCAGCCCACGATATTCCCCTTACAGTACTGTGGGCCAGAGCAGCTCAGCCGAGCCAATAAATACACACCACTGCACACACATACATCTATTCACACAGGCACATTAAAATAGCACCAGCCCCCCCGCAAAAGAGAGAAAAAGCAGATGGAACCAAAGAAGCAGAGGAAGCAGCCCTAGTTCATCTTTTTCTTTAATCTCTGATGTTTCTTCTTCCTCTCCCCCTCAATTCTTAGGTTATGCAAGTATTGCATTTTGTTTGATCACTCTCTTGCCTCTGACCCCCCACACAAAACACAGATGAACCTCCAGTCCTCTTCCTCCCCAGTGCTCCTTAATAAAACCAGCTGGTATCATGGGCTCTTTAGCGTAAGGAAAAAGCTGCCATGCTGCTCCATCTTTCTTCTTTTCCTCGCAGCTCTTTGCAGCTCCTGTTCTCTCTTTCTTTTCTTGTCTTGCCTTGTCAATCGTGTTCCGGCGCATCCTTCGGCTATCCCACAACTTCTACGCAGCCTCTCACCATCCACCACCTCCCAGCGTGTATCTGCAGCACCAGTGTCCCTTCACAGTTCAT
The DNA here is from genome assembly GCA_024447675.2 of Pterophyllum scalare. Classification (NCBI taxonomy): domain Eukaryota; kingdom Metazoa; phylum Chordata; class Actinopteri; order Cichliformes; family Cichlidae; genus Pterophyllum; species Pterophyllum scalare. Next base: position 18,132 of record JAMQGT020001422.1, on the reverse strand, counting down.
CTCTTTCTCCCTCCGTTTTAGTCGCGCTCTTCCTTTCTCTCTCCCTTTTTTCCCGTCTCCCCGCTTGAAAGCCTCTGCGCTACTGTACACTGTGGTGATCTCCAGGTTTTCCCACCCCCGACTCTTTCCAATGCTCTTCACCCAGGAACGCTGTCAAAGAAAGTCGCTCTCAGACTTGCCTTCCCTTAGAGCAGAGCTGCTAAACTGGAGCTACTGGCAAAGATATACGAAGAAGAGCAGGGGAGAGAGTGTGCTCAGACTGAGAGAAGGCAGGTTTCACTGTATATAAGTGCAACACAGGGACAGTTAACATCGAGGAAGCACAGGGAAAAAATGGAGGCAGGAAGAGCTGAGCACTGAGTTAAAGCTCAAGTTGGACAAGGAGAGGAAGAAGAAGAAGGAGAAAAAAGAAGTGAAAGAAAGACTAAATAACAGGAGGATAGAGTAACAACGTCTCACAGTACTTTGTCCTTGTTGCCACTGCATACTCTTTCTCTCTTTCCTTCCCCCTATGGCTAAGAAGCAAAGGAGGACTTTTTTGAAAGGTTCAGGGGGAGGAGAAACAGATTGAGAGCCTCTGCAGCAACTCTAAGAAGCAAAAAGAATCAGCGAGAGAAAGGAAGCGCAACTGTTTTCAGGGGCAGAGGGACACATAAAAAGGACTTATAACTGCTACAAAACCACAAACACAGGGGCAATTAAGTAGCTGTCAGATAACACTTAGCCAACAGTGCCGACTAAAAGAGAAAGTGAAGAAAGAAAAAAAGTGACTGCAGAAGAAGAGCAGTGCAGAACAGGAAAGACACACTGCAAAACACTCCAACAAACAAGAAACAGAGCGAAAAAAGAGGAAGAGTGCTGGTCTTTCCGGTTTCCTTGTGTACCCCCATCTTCCACCCCCTGCTCTCTCATCCCCTCTCAGCCAAGATGATGATGTATTTCTGGGTGAGTACTGAGGCCCTGTGAGGGCTCCTGAACATTACTGAGGGACCAGGGACACACACACACAATGACAATAGAATGTTTTCTGCTGACATAAAATGTGGGAATACAGTACAATGCATGGCTATGGGTTTCTGAATATGCTCTAGATCTGATGTGTTTAGTATGTTCATTGATGCTTTCTATCATCGTGTCCCAAAAAGTAAGTAAAAGATGATTTCTTAAAGGTTTATTTAATTTCCTACTCACACTAATGACCGAGCGCATTTATTGACACTGATAAAGTACACCCTTGTTACAGTCTTGCTCTTCATCTTTGCTGCTTTAGCAAAGAAAAGCAGGACGGATTCTGAGTCAGACTTTGGAGATTTTACTGCGGCTACAGATAAATTGCATTTATCCATAGTGAAAGGGGTCGTGTATGAATGAGATGTGTGGAATTGTTCACTTGATCCCGGATATGTGGAGATAACCTAGTCAAGAAGTTAATGTGGCTTTAAAAGTCATCCAACAGGTAGGGCTTTATTTTATCTCATTATGTGTCATCTTTCAATTTAAAAAATCCAAGTAAGACAGGAAAGACATCAATGTTAAGGTGACTGAGACACTGACTACCAGGGCAGATACGCTTGGGTTTGTGCAGCATATTGTAGGTGAGTGCTGCTGTTTGGGGTTTGCAGTAGTCACACTCCAGGGAAGGAGTGTGTGTGTGTGTGTGTGTCTGTGTGTGTGTGTGTGTGTGTGTGTGTGAGAATGTCTCTAAGCTGCATCTGAAAAAAGCATAGGAAAGAAGGATATCACATATGAGTATAGCAGGAGTGAACTAAATTAAAAGCAGTGGAGAAAAATAAATTGCACCTCGTTCTGTGCAACTTCCTGAAGTGTTAGAAAATCGGGCTACACAAAAACAAACCTTGTTTGTTTAGTATTCCTGTGCTGTCCACACATTCCTTAGCTTTTCCAGTGGAATTTCTTCTTTTTGTAAAGAGTGATGGGAAAGCCATCAGCATGTGACATGATTAAAATGTTTTGATGATTGAGAGAAATATTAAGAAACCAAAAGGTCACTGGGTCAAAAAGCACTTTTCTAATATTATCTGTTGTTATGAGAGAAACGTTAATTTCTTCTTTGAGTGATGTTGTGGAATGCCTGCAGACTAAAAGTCTTATACAGATTACACTCTCGCTTTTTATTTCCTCTTCTCCTCTGTAAGCACACAGTAGCGGGTAACTGCATACACTTCCATCAGAGATATGATGAGCAAGACAAACCTCACAGCTATATTGTTAATCCCCCTACTGGAAGGTACTGTAATACCAAGGTGGATTCAAATTTTGAGCCCTCAAGTCAGGAAAAAGCCTTCAACATGAGCATCAGATGAGACTTCTCACATCTCCCAAGTCCTTTAATCAGCAGCTACGAACGTTCAGTTTATTTGATTTGTTAAACAAAATATTAATTTAGAGTAATTACAGAGTTCCTGGCTGCAATTCTACAATTCCAGGACAAAATCAACACAAGCAAATTAAAGTGATGTTACAGTGCCAGAAGGTGAAGATAAGAGTGGTTAATTGCTTTTAAAAAAAACCAACACCACACAACATGAGGTCAGAGTTCACCCAAACTGTTTAAAACATTTTGGCGAGTAAAGCCTGTCATTCCAACTTTCCTCATTTATTTAGTCTTTTTGATACATGGCTTGCTTATGCAAAATTAGTAAAATAGAAGTGTACTAGCTGTTCTGTGGCGCTCTTCTAGGCTTACTCACCACACTCACATCCACGGACAATCATAACCTAACATGGATATCTGTGGATAGTGGGAGGAAGCCAGAGCACTTTAAGGAAACCTTTTGCAGGCGCAGGGAGAACATGCAAATTCCACACAGAAACAGTTAACCAGACACTGCACAGTGTCACAGGTAAAGCAAACAGTTCCCTCCCAGGCGAATGATTAGTGAACTTGGTTTAATGCTTTACTTTGCAGTTGTTTTACCCTTTTCTGTTATTTCATAAAAAAAGAAATCAGCCCAGAAAGTCATATTTGGATTATTTTGAGGTGTACCTCTCATTTAACGGGTTCAAGGCATGCTTTAGCTATATCCCATCATCTGGGTTAAACATGTGGATATGCAGCTCCATCACACTGTGAAAGTGTGAGTCTGTGTTTCCACAGTGCCTGTCATGGGAGCTGGGCCTGTACAGAAGGTTCAGGAGTTTTGGCTGAAAGTGTGTAAAGCAGACTTTTTATTGATGTTCCGGATGGAGCTGGAAGAACAGCAATGCAGCGTGTACTGACCTTCGCCGAAACAAGCTCATTGCACTGCAGACCTACAGGAAGCTCTCCCTGCTTGCCTGGAGTGCAGGGGTAACCAGCAAGTTGATTGTGTGTTTCCAAGCCGTGCACTGGTTTGATGGTCGGTGCATATATTTTAAAAACAAACCTTATGGTTTGGCCTATTGATTTAATTTTAGCTTTGCATTGTGATTCAATATATATCATAACTTTTAGCTGCTCTCAAGCTCTTTTTTTTCTTTTTTTTTAAGTTTTGGTACTGAAATCTCAACATTCGACAGTGTTATGGAAGGCAAATCTGAAGTAAGTGAAAGGAAATTCCCTTCCCCACAGGTTTCATTTAGTGTGAGACTCTTGGGTTTAATATACAGTAACTGTTTAAAGAGATCAGCTGCAAGCTGTTTTCATTTAACAAGACATAAAGTACGTGTGGAAGAGTAAAAGGACAGAGATGCAACATGTAACAATGCTGATGCGCCTCCCATCCTTATTTTTGTCATTTTTATCTTTTCTTCCTTATTTTCTCTTGTTCTCAGTGTATCCTCTCATGCTCTCTCTGAACAGTCTGCTGTACAGTAGGTAATGATGGAAAGTGGTGGCTGTCTGCACATATGAAGCAAGTGGGGGGGGTTTGATACCAAGACAGCAGCCAGTGGAGCTGACATTAGCTATTCCTCTTTATCCCCTCTGTTTACCAACTCCCTTCCTGTTTTGCTGAGACACAGACATACTATACATAGTCACACGCCCAACAAATGCACATATGCATGCACAAAAACATCATCAAGCTGATAATGCATGGTTATCGTGGTTGCGGAGCGCACGCGCGTGCACACACACACACACACACACACACACACACACACACACTACAGGCTTTTATTATGCACACGTGCTGCTCTTTGCACAACTACTTATCACAAGATGGCTGAAAATGTATTGTTTAACAAATTTAAATACAGCATGTTGTAAACTAGCTGTACTGCAGTAGTTGCACACACAGACACATGGACAAACACACACACACGCACACAGTGCTGAGGCTGCAGTGATCTTCTTGATGCCAGTCTGACAACAGCTACCGAGTTCCTCCATCTGTCCCTCCAGAGACTTTAGGGGGGAACAAAGACCTTCGGTGCGAGGGATGTACAAAAAAAAGCAGCGCTGGAAGAGTGGAAACAAACCAAGTGCAGAGAACTAATGAAAGGTACATCAAGAAAAGAAAAGAAAAGAAAAGAAAAAAGTATACGAAAAGGAAACAGCTGGAGGGTTGGTCAGTAGCCAGGTGCTTATTAGAGACATAGAAGGGAAACAACAGAAAAGGTAATGACCAGTCTGTTTCAGATTCTTGTTTGCACCTTTAGTTCATTAGTGTTAATTATTCATGTTTTACATAGAAAAAAGGAGATGGAGGGATAGTCACTTTTGAAGAGGAAAGAATGGAAAGATGAGAGCAACAGTGTGAGGCAGAGAGGAGATCTGCAGCTGCCTCCTCCCTTCACTCCTTTCAGTGCGTCTGTAAGCTGATAAATAATTGAGTGTGCAGAGTACTGCATGGGTTAGAGAAAGAGAAAGGGGAGCCTGCTGGAGCGCTAGACAGTGAAATGAGGACCTGCTCCAGAATAGAGATCGCATCTTTAAACTCCTCTTCTTCTGCTCGTCTTCACTTTGATCCCTTTTGCTTTACCTCCCACTCAGATGCCCTGGTTTGAAGGCATTTGGGACAAAGCAGTCCAATCCTGCTGTTGTACATTTAGTTTGAGCTGGGCTTAAATTTACTTGCTATTCTGACAAGGCTAATTCTCCAACTTACACACCTTATTTAGAAAAGGGGCAGGTAGTCTGTCTACTCTGTTCTGCACCTTTACTTATTTTATGAGGTGAACAGTAAACAGTGTGCTATAGAACACTGAATAAAGCTCATACAAGTTTTCTGAGAACAGTTGAATTTAAGAGCCACAGTGAAATATGCAAACCTTGCAGTAAAGAATTGAACGTTGATCTGTACACACACACACACACACACACACACATACATACACATAAATATATGTATATATATATGTATATATATATATATGTATATATATATATATATATATATATATATATATATAAGCATTAGGTTATTAGGCCTTAATTAAATGTAATGCACAAATGTAATTGTAATTGATGCCCAGACCTCCCTCTCCCTGACCATCTCTTCCAGCTTTTCTAGTGGACACCATCCCAATTCTCTCCAGAGTCTGGATAGGGTTAGGTCTCCATCTGGCAGGACATGCCAGGAACAACCTCACCGAGGAGGTTTCCACTAAGTATCCTAATCAGACACTTGAACCACCTCAACCAACCTCAGCTCTTTTCATGTGGAGGAGTAGTAGCTCTCCTCTGAGCACCTGATACAGCTCCTCACCCTAGCCCAGATATCCTATGGAGGGAGCCTATTTCCACCACTTATATCCACAATCTCATTCTTTCAGTCACTGCCCACAGGTCGTGACCATAAGTGATGGTTGGAATTATCATTATGAACAATTTAATTAGATTTAAAAAATAAAAAACATCAGTTTAATTTTAGAGAAAAATCATAATTTTTCTTAAATACAATTACTTTTAAAACTCGATTGGTTCGCTGGTTTGTCTGGACAAAATACATGCTGCAGATATAAATTAAATTTCCAACTGAATTGTGTTTCTTTGAAAGTCATGCTGACTGTCACAAAAAACTAGCTAAGCTAAACAAATTCAATCATTTTGTCATCATTTTTTGTCAGCCTTCCTTCCCAGCTTTGGCTACAGAAACACAAAATCCAAATGAGTTAACACTGAATCAACTAATTAAATTCTCAGTCATAATATAATACTGTGTAACAGTAATTTATTCAATCAAATTAAATTTGAGTGGGTTAAACTCACTTCGTATTATGCCTTCGCAACCTCACAAGGATCAACTTTTCAGCCCCAAATAAGCTGTATGTTGGGGAAAAGCCCCAAAATTCTTGAAATGGCTGCAAAGCAAATAAATCACAAAATCAAGACATACGTAAGTACACTGCTGATTGTCTTCCAGCCACTCCTAGCTGTGTGTTAGGAGGTAACTCAGGTCTTCTACTAATTGGAAGGTTGGTGGTTCAATCCCTGGCTGTTCCAGTCTATATGCCAAAGTATCCTTGGACAAGATACTGAATTTGTGTGTGTAGATGTTAGATGGAAGGCAGTTAGATGTATAAAATGTGTATGTGTGAATGAGACATGTTGTATAAAGCACTTAGAGATCTCAAGTGGAAAAGTACCATTTATGAACGAGCCCACAGATAACTTTTTTCTTCTAGTGAATTTCTGCTGTTACTCATGAGCTGCTGACATAAAGTAACCTAGTACAGTCACAGCAGTTCATTTATTTGTGTACATGGGAACAAAAACACAAGTATCAAATGTCAAAACTGATCATTATTCAGGAAATGAGGCATCTCATCTCATGTTTTGGGCTCGATTGTGAAGATATTCTCTTAATTTGCCCTGCACATACACACATACACACACACACACACACACACAAATTCCCCACTTGCCCTGCGGGTGGTCCTCCAAGCTTGGGTCCTCTACCAAGCGTGTTCCAGTTACCACGAAGACCACTGTGACCTTTACCTTCCACATCCTCTCTAAGCTCTTCTCTCAGCCCTTGGTGTTTCATGTTCCTTCCTCTTGATACTGTTGTTGCTTGGTATTGCTACATCTATCACTACAGCCTTCCTCCTGTGCTGGTGGACCGCTACCATGTCCGGTTGGTCAGCCATCACCAGTTTGTCTGTATCTGGAAGCCCCACAGGACCTTAGCTTAGACATTCTCAACCACCCAAGGGGGCACATTCCATTCTGACCTCAGGAGCTCCAGGCCATACTCGGCACAGATGTTCCTGTATACTATGCCAGCCACTTAGTTATGACGTTTCATGTATGCCCCGCCTGCTAGCATCTTGCACCCTGACATTATGTGCTGGATTGTCTCAGGACCATCTCTGCACAGCCTACAGCTGGGGTCTTGCTTGGTGTGGTAGACCCCAGCCTCTATCTTAGTGCCTCTGTGTGTGACATCCCAGCTTTGTCCAGAAATTGGTAGGATTTTTCTATACCACCCACTTTTGCAATCTGCTGGTGGTACAGTGCGGGGCCTGTCCTCCTATGATGGTTCCCGTTCTTTCTCCTCTTCTTTCTCAAGTTTCTGCAGCCTGAGGTACTCACTAAGCACATGATCATTTGTGGGCATCTTTCTGATGTAGTCTTTCATCCAGGGTAGTGGTTCTGACACTCACTAGGTCTTGGCCTCCTTCCTTCCGCTTAGTGTACAGTCTTAGCGTGCTGGATTTGGGCTGAAACCCTTACCATGCATGGTAAGGAGCTTTCTTGTCTTGATGTCAGTGGCTTCTATCGCCTCCTTTAGTCAACTTATTATTCCAGCATGGTATCTGATGACTGGATCGGCATAGGTGTTGATAAACCTGATCTTGTTCTTCCCATTCAGCTGAGTTCTCAGGACTTCCCTTACTCTCTCTGCAGGTACTTGGCAGTTGCAGCTTTCCGAGCAGCCTTTTCATGGTTCCCATTTGCCTGTGGGATTCCAAAGTACTTGTAGCTGTCTTCAGTGTCTGCAATGTTGCCTTCTGATAGTGGAATCCCCTCAGTTCTGACTACACTTCTCCAGTCTGAATGACATTCCGATGTCATTGCTGTAGATCCTAGTGGTGTGGATCAGTGAATCAATGTCTCATTTACACCTGGCATACAGCTGATGGTGGCTGATGTTTGCTCCACTCCATAGTTGGCCTCTAGTGTTGTTCTCCACATCAGCATTGAATTCCTGATGAAGGCTCTTAGGGTCATGTTGATCTTGAGGCATTGAGTCAAAAACTTTCTTGTAATCAATCCAGGTGGTGCACAGTTGGTCAGTCTTGCCTTGCAGTCTGTAGTGACTGCTCTATCTACCAGTTGTTGGTGTTTTGGTCTTCTGGTATCACTAACAATTCATTTCTGGGCCCCACTCACGTATTGAACCATGTGCCTGCTCATCTTAGCTGCTATGATGCCTGACAGGAGTTTCCATATTGTGCTGAGTCAGGTTATTGGCCGGTAGTTGGATGGGGCTGGTCCTTTCTGGGGATCCTTGGGGTCAACCATTCCGGGTGCATCTTATCCATTAGCAGCTCGTTCATTTGTGCTACCAGATGCTCATGGAGTGCAGTCAACTTCTCAACTTTTAACTGGTACTGTATATCTCTTGCTCATAGTCTCAGGTAGGCTTGGGAATTGATGCTAGAGTTCAGTCCCAGACTGTGGAGATATGTATTGCCACTGATCTCCAGCTTTGGTGGGGGTGTTCTTCTCATATTATTCCCCTGCCACTGAGAGTACACCTTGGATGGTTCAGTGGAGAACATCTAGTTTATTCTCCTGGCTTCAGTGTCTCTGGTATACCTCTTCAAGTGGTTAGCCAAGGCTGAGAAATCTTTGCTTCCTTGGAAGTGTCTAAGGTCTCATTTCTGATGGACCCCTTTCCTCATCATACCTTTGTGCAGCTAAGATAGCTGGCTAACTTCCCTCTGTGCTGCCTTGAGCTTAGCATTTAGTCTTCTTTTCTGTTCATCTTATAGTCAAGGATTTCAAGTATCACTGCCGTCATGGTATACCTAGTTTGTTTCAGTGATGATCGAAGTAGGGGTTGTCCATAGTGCTGCATTCACATCTTCTAGTAGCCTTTCAGAGGGCACTTCAAGTAGTCTTGGTAATTGGCCAAGGGGGATCCAGGTTTCCAGCTCAGCCATGATCTTATTTTTTAGGTCAGCTGCTCTGGCATTCAACAAATATATTGTTATTGGGGCTTGGAACCCAATCCCGGAGCATAGAGATGATGATATCTCTCTACTGACCCAACGACTTGCCCCCCATCCCACCCTTGCTGTAGTATTTGTGTTTTACCTCATCAGTCTGTAGTTGTGTTAGCAGTTGCTTCTTGCAGATGCTGGAATACTGAGCTATGAGTTGTTTCAATGTCAGTCTGGATGTTGTGTATCAAAGCCTCTATATTCACATCCTCTTCATGTAACACCTTTCACTGGATTACATGTGTAGCAGCAGTCCAACAGTTCCACGATTCTCATCTCGTGTCCACTGTTGCACATCTACTTATCATCAATATGTCCTGGTTCCTCAACACCTTAATCTGGGCATCTTATGGCTTCAATCATATAGTATCAGTCAAAAGTTTAGACACACTTACCCATTGAGTGTGTTCAAACTTTTGACTGGTAATGTATATCTCTTGCTCATAGTCTGAGGTAGGCTTGGGAATGGAGGATGGAGTTCATTCCCAGACTGTGGAGATATGTATTGCACTGGTTGCAGTATCTCATCTCCATATCTCTCTGCTTTGAGATTGCCTCCACTGATGACTGATTGAAGTCTGACTCTCAGCATCTGGGGTACCAGAAGCAGAATGAGTTATTTGGCATTGGCAGATTTGGCAAGTTTTTTACGAGCACATCCCACATACTGAACTCTGCTGCTCAACCCACAAATGCATTTTCCTTACAGATATGACACTATTTAAGGGGAAATAAAAAGGCCTTCCAACAGTATAAGATTTATAGCCAAGAAGCAATAATTGGCCAAACACAAATTCCCTTACTTTTTGTGCTAAGTTTATATACAGTGGTATGCAAAGGATTAGGCACCCCTGATAATTTTCATGATTTTCCTTTATAAATCATTGGTTGTTTGGATCAGCAATTTCAGTTAAATACATCATATAGCAGAACACAGCAAAGAACACAGAATTCCAAGACAAACACTTGCTACCCACAGTAAAATTTGGTGGTGGTCCCATCATGCTGTGGGGCTGTCTGGCCAGTGCAGGTACTGGGAGTCTTGAGGGTCGCATGGATTCCAGTCAATATCAGCAGATCCTTGAGAAAAATGTTCAAGAATCAGTGACAAAGTTGAAGTTGCGCCGGGGCTGGATACTTCAACAAGACAACGACCCTAAACACTGCTCAAAATCTACTAAAGCATTCATGCAGAGGAACAAGTACAACGTTCTGGAACGGCCATCTCAGTCCCCAGACCTGAATATTATTGAAAATCTGTGGTGTGATTTAAAGTGGGCTGTCCAAGCTTGGAAACCATCAAACCTGACTGAACTGGAGATGTTTTGTAAAGAAGAAAGGTCCAAAATACCTTCAACCAGAATCCAGACTCTCATTGGAAACTGTAGGAAGCATTTAGAGGCTGTTATTTCTGCAAAAGGAGGATCTGCTAAATATTGATGTAATGTTCCTTTTGGGGTGCCCAAACTTATGCACCTGCCTAATTTTGTTTAAATAATAATCACACACTTTCTGTAAATCCTATAAACTTCATTTCACTTCTCAAATATCACTGTGTTCTTCTGCTATATGATATATTTAACTGAAACTGATGATCCCAACAACCAATGATTTATAAAGGAGAATCATGAAAATTATCAGGGGTGCCCAAACTTTTGCATAGCACTGTATCCTACATGTTTATTGACTTGATGCTATAGTCTCGTTTAAAAAATATTCCTTAATTTTTTTTTAGTAATATATAAGGTTGCAAAAACCTCTGTAAAACATAGGCTATTTACTTTTAGTAATGGGCAATATACACAATAACAGCAGTACAAAGGTTGTATGGAATTGTTCTTTCCCTTTTGACAATGAAAAACTACAAACAGACTGCTCATTTCTCAGACATTTCTCTCCCTCATGTAACTGCTGATCCACCTCAAAAAGAGTAATTAATCTCCTTTTCGGAAATCAATTTGAATATTTATGATGATCCAAATGTAGAAATCATGAAAAAAATAGTATTTATTTATTTATTTATTTATTTATTTATTTATTCATTCATTCATAGACATACACATTCCATTTGACATTGTACTTAAGAAACACCTCTTCATATCGGTCAAATCTTCAGCAACCTGTGTGGATATCTTTCTCTTGAGATCCTGGTAATTCCTGAAGTCCCGCCATATCACAGTACACCAGTTTCCACTGGGTGCTTGGGTCTTTGCTGCTCACTCTTTTATTCACAGTGTGCTGTAATCTCCACACCAATAAGGAGATTAAACAGGCGAGCAGGAGAGGGGATTTCTTGGATTTTTTTCTGAGTACAAAAGGATATCAGTGGGAGGGATATTACCCTAGGCTTTAACACTGCACAGGGAGAGGGGAGGAGGGAGAAGGATGGGGGCAGAGAGATGAAGCTGAAGAGAGTGTGTTACAGAAGCACAGAAAGCAAGGGAGTTAGGTGTTATCACCTGAAGCCATCATTAGTGCTGTTTACAGAAGGGCCACCAGGGAAAGGTCAGTGTACCGACAGTCTCTTATCTCCTTGATGATGGTATGCTATCATGACAGTGTCAGTATTAAATGTTACCTTCTCTCTATCTCTGAGCTCAGATCAGCATATAAATGGACATTGGCATGCCAATTGGTCTAGGGGACTAAGGGTGTGTAGATATTTGAATCCAGCATGAAAAAGGAGAAAAGAGTGGGAGAAGTAAATGAGCATTTTTAATGTGAGTTAAACTCAGCTTAGATTGTAAGACCTTAGTTTATCCAGAAATTGATGTCCAGACCAACACAGCGAGTGGTGTGCCACGTAGCAGAGGTGGATGCATGTGGTGCATGTTTGTGGCTTGTTTAACACCAAGTGTTCATCCTGCTTCTTTGGAACTTCTAATTTATGAGTTGGATGTGGACTCTCATGCACATACTGTATAAATATGGAGGCATTAAATGTATTCAGGGTTTAACTTATAACCAAGACCTGACATAGGAACCTCAGCTGAAATTCATGCCATCCTTCTCCCTCTTCCCTATCTCCCTATGAGAATGGGAAAATGTGCATTTGTTTGTGTGTGTGTGTGTGTGTGTGTGTGTGTGTGTGTGTGTGTGTGTGTGTGTGTGTGTGTGTGTGTGTGTTTTGTGTCTCATGCCTTCTGATGTTGTTCTGAACAGTCATCTGACGAGGAAAACTGTGAAGCAAACCTTGCTTAAGGAAACATGGTTGTCCCTCAAGCTCAGTGACCAAGGTCATAAATCTTTTTCACACAGTGCTGGGATACTTGAATCTTATCTGTGATTTGAAATGGGGTATAATTACACCACTTTTGATTGGACTCTTAATAGACTTTCAAATAAAAGAGATCACTATTGACTTAGTCATGAATTGAATGAACACAATGGTTTTATGTATGAGTTGCTGTTCATTCTATAAATCTGGTAATAATAATAGCAGAGTGGCAGTTTCTTTTTGTTATTCCACCTATCTTCCTCCTTTCCAACAACAGAAACACAGAGGCTGTAGCAGACAAGAACTTGGGGCTTAAAGGCAATAAAGTTAGCTATCGATCAATACTCTGCCACCACCTCTCAACCCCCAATTCTCTCTCCCTCTCCAGCAAGCCAGCACAAGGTCAGCCTTGGGGTCCACATCCTGTATTTGGGCGTTAGGTGTGCAAAGCTGCAGAGAAAGCAGGATCAGTGGACAGAGAGCATCTGGGCATAAAATGAACAAAGAAAGAAGGCCAAGGGATGAGCTTAGTCACTCAGAGTATAGGTTGTCGCAATGAACAGCAAGCTTGAAGCAGTTGTAAAGCATTTTAAAAAAAGCATTATTTAGATATTCTGTAGTGCTTGTTTCTCTGTGAAGACTCCAAAATGTAACCTGGGACCTCTCTCATTAAAACCAGCAATAGTTAAACTTTTGTGTGTGAGATCCATTCATCAATTTTCTTCCACTTATCTAATTCAGGGTCAGGGGGATGGAGCCTAACCCACCTGCAATAGGGCAAGAGGCAGGATACACCCTGAACAGGTCTCCAGTCTATCACAGGGCTGACAGAGAAAAAAACAATATTCACACTCACAATTTAGAATCACCCACTAACTACTTTGGACTGTGGGAGGAAGCTGGAGTACCTGGACAGAACCCACACAGATATGGGGAGAACATGCAAACTCCACACAGAAAGGCCACATGGTGGATTCAAACCCAGGACGTTCTTGTTGTGAGGTAACAGTGCTAACCACTGCGGCACTATGTGATAGTTTAAAAGGTATAGTGTTATTTATTCGCTATGGAAAACAGTGTTTTAGCCAAAATGCTGTTCTAATTTAGCTTTTAGTTTAGGCTGAATACACGTGCAAATTTCCCTTTAATTGCATCCATATTTAACTATTCTCATAACAACTGAGACACTGTAATCAGTTGGAAACAATTTCGATTTGGAGCAAAAATCTAAATATACCTTTTTTCTTTTAAATGTGTTAGTTAGGAGGCAGTTCAGTTGCAAATACAAACTTTAAAAAAGAAATGAAATGAACAGAGAAAAAAATCTTTTTGCACAGCAGTGAACTCCAAGTCAAATTCATGAGTTCATGATTAATCAATGTAGCATTTGTTATGCTTCATTTATTTTGCACCAAATTTGGCAGAGATTAGAGTTTTTAGATTTTTTTTTATAAAATCAGTATCTTCTGACTCACTGTATTATTTTTTTATTATTTATTATTTTTATTATTATTTGTATAAAAAACACTGTCAGAATCAACCCAAAGAAAATCCTGTTGTTTCACTGCTACTCGATGTTTATAGCAAAAAAAACCCAAAAAAACCCTGGTCTGAAACAGACATGGCTTCAAAGGCATGTGGGACTCTGCAGGTGCAGACTTTTATTCATTTATTTTATTAGTTTTTTTAATATTTCTTTAGTTTTAGTACAATAAAAAGGCGTTTTCAGATGAAAGCCTGCCCTGTGTGCATTTGAGGTAAATAATGTATTGGCATTAAAGTATCTGAGACTCTGGAACATGTGCCATCAAGAAGTTAATCAGCCAGTGCCGTGTTCATATGCAAACCTTAGAGCGAGGAGCTTTGGACTTTGCAGGAAAGCCAAGAGGTTTGATACAGATGTTTGATACAGATGTCTGCACTGTCACTGCCTTAAACTAGAGTTTTAGTTTCCAAAATCTAGTGAAGTCATCATCATCATCAGTCATCAGGAACCTGTTGTTGACAGCTATTAAGTTGTCGTGTTCATTTCAGTTTGGAGTAAATGTAAAAGAGAAGAAAATATAGAGAAGCCCAAATGCATCTATAAAAAATTAAAGTTATGTTATCTTATTCTTGTCATTTCTTCTTTTTCCTTTAAAAAGTAAATATTGCCTGGTACATATTCAATTCAATTCACTTCAATTCAATTCAGTTTTATTTATATAGCGCCAAATCACAACAAACAGTCGCCTCAAGGCGCTATCTAATTAGAAACCAAGAATCTTGCAACATTTGAATGATTAAAGTACTCTGACCATAATGTTGTATTTATATGAAAAAATGTGCGACGCAGTTTCTTCACTGTTCATTAACATTAAGACTTACTTCCACAGAGAAAACTGTAAAAAGCCTGTAAATCATCTGGGAAAAAGAACTTCTTTCTAGGTTCAAAATTGAAGCTTCCCTCTATTAATAATAACTTGACACTCATTTCTAACCCACAGAGAGGTCAACCTGTAATTCACAGGGGAGCATTTTCTCAAGCAGACAGGATTCAGAACATTTCAGTGAACAGGTACTTCATGTAACTGAGTCAAACCTTTTAACTTTACATCCAACTCTAGAGATTCAGAATATTTCATCGTCAGCATGAGTTTGTTCTTTGCAGTGTTTACACTTTCTAAAGACAGAGCACAGACTCACTGTCAGCAGTCTCACATAGAAATAATCAGATGGCTGTAAACCTAATATTATAACCTAATATTGCCCTGGACGTGGCCAGAGCCATATTGATTGTGCTGTCAGGCCTATGTAAATGCCATTCTCTGCTATCACTTCTGACCAAGTGGCATGATCCATGCGACAGTTTAATTTGAGTGTGTGCACTGTTTATCTAATATTAACCAGACACAATGAAACACTGCTGTGTGTATGCAATCAGTCCATCATTGAATTTTTACTACAAGGAACTTTTCTGAGTATTAAATCTCAGTTATGAATCTGTGAGAGAACTTCTTGGTTTGTGTAAATATTTAAAGAACTTCTGAATTTAGTCAGAAGGTATGTAAATGTCTTTTATACAATGCACCAGATGTTTTTAGAGAAATTGTAAGAGCCTGGCAAAATGTTACTTCTAAATAACTGCTTCAGAATGATGAATAGTGATTCTACATAAATGGCTTTGGAATGGTAATTTAAAAAACTGCGGTGTCAATAATCCAGGTAAGGAAATCCCAGAAAACTGATTCTGTTAATCTGAATGCGACATTTTCAGTGGGAGAAACGTTTCTTTCATTCATTCAAGTGACTTCATCACTTCAGTCTCAGCTGACTGCAGGTTTCCCCAACCTGATAAAACAGTACATTTGCATAACAACAGAGACTACAGTAGCACCATAGACTAACAATGAGCCATGAGCTCAGTTTCATGATTGTTAATATGCAAATTGTCATGTCCATTGATCAATGTCTATGAGTACTATTCACAGAGAGTTAGGGGATGGCTGCAATCACAGCACTGTAAAATGGTGAGAGATGTACTCTTAGGCCCCATCCTCATTTCAGAGATAGTTGTTGCCTTTTCACATAAATGGACTCCTTGACTCTGTGCTAAAACCAGAGTTACTCTCTGTCCAGGATATGTGCATCCTCATCACTGAAAGAGTGGCCACTGGCCTGTACATGTAAATAGACTGCAGATAGTGACAAGGAAGCTCTTATGTGTTGTGCCATCTCCTTAGCCAGCGGTTGTTTGGTTTCCCTGATGTATTCATGGCAATCCTCATGGCACTTAACTGAGCACAGTACACCAATCAAACATCACATTATGATTACGTGCCAAATATTGTGTCGGTCCCCCTTTTGCTGCCAAAACAGTCTTGACCAGTAAAGGCATGGACTCCTGAAGTCCATGCCTTTACTGGCCTGAAGGTGTGCTGTGGTATCTGCACCAAGATGTCAGCAACAGATCCTTTAAGTCCTGTAAGTTGCGAGGTGCAGTCGTTCCCCAAGTCCAATGGCTGTCAGGGTTAGGCTGTGTGGCTGGCAGGGTTGGGCCCCAATGCAGGACGTGTCAGAACAGAGTTGCACTCAAAAACAGCTTTAATGCTGGAGGTGTTTTCACAATTTTCCACAACACAAAACACAAAAAACTAAATCCCCATCCAAGGCATGTAAATAATCCAAAATACAGAAGCCCTTGGAGAACAGAAGGGAAGACCCAGGAGGAGAACGAGACACACACACACACACACACACACAGCATATGGGGAACACAGACGACGACGCAACAAAGAACTAAACAAGACTAAGGATCAAAACCCAAATCAAAGTAAAGTCAGAACACAGAAGAAATATAACAAAGAAAAAACCAAAACACAAAACACTGGGCAAATGGCCCAGGACCATGACAATGCCATTAATTAATGGTCATGACAATTTGCATTTTAATGATCACGTAACTGAACTTGTAGCTCATTGTTAAGCAGAGATGCCAATTTCGGTCATTATGGAACTGGACTGTGGGGAAATCTGCAGTCAGCTGAGACTGAAGAAGTCTCTTGGAAGAGTGATGAAACACTGAACACGCTGCATCACATGAACAAAATTTCTGGGCGAAAACTGGTATTTTTACAGCGTGAGATTGTGATGTCACCTGCAGTTGATGTCTTTCAGTTGCAGCCGACAAATGAAACACTTATTTGTTAATCAGCTATGTTGCTAGATAGCAAGCTAAAAGTGATTATCAAGGTAACTCCTTGCTGTTTTATTCTGCTGCAAATAATGCTCACTATATTCATTCAGTGAGGACATTTTAGTCAAAATTATGACCTAAGTACCAAATTGAACTTTCATTTGATTTCGGTGGGAAGCCGGTTACATTTCATTTCACCTCATGTGTAATTACAGCAGAATTAATATCGGCTGTGGTAATTGGGTTTCAAGGAAAAGTCAAGTAAGTAATAAGCACAGACAGAGGCTAGAGGGGAAATATGATATTTACTCTGGAGAAATTGTCGCTCACTCTGCAGAAAAGGCATAATTATCATATTTTTTATTCTGCACTAACACTGCAAGCCAAGCACCAAGCCATACAGTTGAGATGAAGGCACTGTTTGCTATGTGTCATTTATGAGTAACGTAAAACTCTGATGAACCAATCAAGTTATTCGCCTTCAACAGTTTAATGTATACTCCTGTAAATTAGGGCAAAAATAATTCTCCAGCACCAGACACACTGTGTAGGCATTTTGATGCCTGCATTCATCAACAGGCTCTTAAAGACTTATTCACTGGCTGTGTACAGTTTAAACCCACTCCATCCCCTTCATTTCATGGACTTTCTTCCACACTCTGCTTTTTCCAAATTGAGAATACATGCCTCAGAATTTTTCTCCTCTATCCCTTCATATTTAAAGTGACATCCAGATGTGTAACTCTACTGAACGTGTAGAAAGAGAGACTAAGAAGCAAGAGAGGAATATAGAGAAGTGTGTGAGGGGATTTTGTTCCCAGGAATCCTTTAATCCAGGGGATTAGCTATTTAATGGCCATTCACCATTTGTAGATTACAGGGTATAAATAGGCTGCCAACACTGTGTGACACCTGCTTAAACACTTTTAACCTGGAAGCTCACACACACACACACAAAAACACAGACATGCCCACACATATACAGTAGCATATATGTATACGCTGTAAAAAAAAATTAAAAAGCAGTGATGCCAAAAATAACTGTAAAAATCCTGTAAAATGATACTATCATTATTATATACACACTGTTCAAAATAAATAAATAAAGGGGAACACTTAAACA
>JAMQGT020001420.1:0-18430 GCA_024447675.2 Pterophyllum scalare | reverse complement strand
CGTATTGCTACCTTCTCAATGGAGGAACCTCAGGAGACGTCTGTGTCAGCTCGCCCCAAGCCCCAGCGGCGCTCGTCTTCCAGAGGTGGCAGCCAGGCTGTGTGTCGCTGCCCTAACTGCGTCCACGCTGAACAGATGGGCCAGAGCACTGATGACAGCAGGAGGAAGCACATGCACAACTGCCACATCCCCGGTTGCGGCAAAGCCTACGCCAAGACCTCCCACCTGAAGGCTCACCTGCGGTGGCACAGCGGAGACCGACCATTTGTCTGCAACTGGCTGTTCTGCGGCAAGAGGTTCACACGCTCTGATGAACTGCAGCGACACCTGCAAACACACACTGGTGCCAAGAAGTTCAGCTCCGCCTTATGCCCCAGAGTGTTCATGCGCAATGACCACCTAGCCAAGCACATGCGCACGCAGACGAGTCCCCCCCAGGTCAAGGGGAGGAGAGGGTGAACGGAGAAGGCAGGGGGGACAAGAGGCTTCGACGCACCTGCACCTCCACAGTCGTCTGCAACCGTGCTCCAGGACAGCCCAGAACCTCCGCTGAAGCTGAAGTGTGAGACCGACCCCTCCGTCTCCAGTGTGACGGGACAGTCAGGCTAACTGCACCGCGGTTCACCATCTCTGTCACAGAGGTGTCAGAGTCTCACCATAGATTATAGAGTAGAAGGAAGGTGCAAACACTCTTTTACTGATGGAACACTGAATGGAACAAAAAATATACATGTGGCCCTGTGAATTTATCACATAAATGTGATAACCGTGATGTTACTGCACGCAGAAAAGCAGAAATTATACTGAATGTGTGTGTAAACCTTTCCTACTAGAGGTGGAGAAGGAGGCGACGGAGCTGAAGCTGCAGCTGCAGCTTGTTGCTGGACTTAAGCTGCTGCCAGAGCTGCAGCCGCCATCAGAGACGGGCACGAGTTCATCAGAAGGTGGTTCAGCAGCTTGTTTACAATCAGATCAAATGTGCAACTGGAAGAGAAGAACACCGAGTTTAGCAATTTCAAGGAAAGCAGATGATAATATTGATATTTTCCTTATGTTTAAGACTGTTACTGTGTGTATATGTGTGTGTGTGTGTGTGTGTGTGTGTGTGTGTGTGTGTGTGTGTGTGTGTGTGTGTTAACAGCCATTTGGATGGGTGAAAGTACAGAAGACCAAAGAGTGTGACTATAATTAAAATGGTCCATAAGCCAAAGAAAATACAACTTTAATGTTGTACTATGGCAGAATTAGCTTGATTATAATATAATATAATATAATATAATATAATATAATATAATATAATATAATATAATATAATATAATATAATATAATATAATACAGAAAATTATGCACTATAATGGCTAGTATTTACCAAAAATTGTGTGTTTCTGTCACTACTAGAGTGGCACTTATTAAACACACATTGAAGAATGTGAACAGGTCAGGTTCAGGTGGGACGTCAACAAAGCAAAAAACTACTACAGTGATGTGAAAGCTCATACAGATGGAGGCTGAGTGATGGAGGGACAGGAAATGCCGGCTGGTGAAACGAAGCCCGGTTTCTGTCCGGACACGCCGGTGATGGCGATCACAGCTCGGTCATAGGTCAGTCATAGGTCAGCCCTGTGAGCATGGCAGGCTGCTGCTGCCACTGAAGCCTCCTGCACAGAGAATTGCTCCTTCTGCTACATCTGCCATTTAGAGTCAAGGGTAGAGTTCACACTCATCCCTTTTTATGAATTGTGCCTTAAACACAACCAAACAAGGCTCCAACATTTAATGGGTCACTGAGGATGCTGAGAGGTTGATCCACAGCCCTGTGCAGTCCCGACATTTAAAGCTGCATTTAAATGTAGGCTCTGTAACAACAGTGGCTCAAACGTGTAATGTAAAAGACGTCACCTGCAGAGATGAGTCACCACTCATTCATCTCATCTGGGCTCTATGTTTCAGCATCTTTTAGCTCATTGTTTTGGTTTACCTGCCCTCAGCTTTGCTGTTGTTTCAACTTCACCCATGAATCATCCAGCAGCACTAAAGACCAGGCAGACAGAACAAGCAGATAGCTGGAAACACTTTAGTAAGGACTATAAAACTTGATATTTTCCTCATAATTTGTCAGTCCCTAAAAGGGAGTGAAAATTAAACACACCGGGCCATCTACACACATTACACCTACACAGGAGCTGCCGAGCCTTGGAAATCCATGCCATGAAGCTCCTGGCGCACAGTTTTTGTGCCGATGTTAATGCTGAGTAGGTTTGGAGCTCTGCAGTTACCGACTCATTCTTTCACAGATGTTTGCAAAGGCAGACTGCAATGGGACTGAAAATGCCTGAATCCAAAGATTAAGATGTGTGACACAATACTATTATGAATATAGTGTATAACTTTAAAAGTACTGGAATGAGTGCAACTGGACAGACTCAAATACAGGTTATAAAAATGTCAACATTTACAGCTTTTTATTTATTTTTTTAGTGCTATAGTTAGTGTAAAGGTGGACACAGCCAGCGTGATGACACACTGATTTTGGACTCATTTTGAAGCTTCAGTGTGTGCATTTTTGTTACTGCCATGTTGATTTTTTGGAGCCAGAGGTACTCAGCTCACCTGTCCATCAGTGCAGCCACACCCCTAACTTAATTAATCAGGTGGACAAGCTTTAAAATAAAATTCAGAGTTGTTATGAAGAGAGAGTCCAAAAGCCTTTTTGCAGCAGGCCGTAAACATTATTACCATGCTGGTTTTATTTTTCAGCTCTGGAGGCTGGAGCTCCTGTGTTTTTTCTACAGAGAGATTCCACCTTGATGAATATCAGGTGACCCCTGTTTATGACGCATTTACTTGTTTACACTGAACCACAGCGAGTCAGCGTAATCGGCATCAGTGTGGTTAAACACAGCCTGGCCTAATCAGAGGGGCGTGACGTCTTACGGTGTGTGTCCGCAGCCAGTTTTTGGAAGAGTTGGTGCCACTTTCCAGCATCTGATGAGTGTGCTGTTAGGCAGTGTTACAGCAGGTGGTTGGTAGGTGCTCACCTTTTCATTAAACCTGTTACAAACACGAGGACACACCCTCTCGCAGGCTTTCTCTTCCAACCTGGACCAACAAGGTTGCTTATTTGAGAACGCATCTGTCCTTGTTTTATATTGACAACGGCCAGTTTAAAAATGTTCCACACCTCAGCTTTATACAGATGAGTAGCAGCCAGTGCAGCAGTACTGTGTACGGTTCTTTCGAATCCTACCAGCCCCATTACCATCCTAATGAGAGCTGCTGCGGTTTTTTCCATTTTCAGAGATGCATCATTTAACAGAGCACTGCCGAAGTACGAGCATCATTCGACTCCTTTTCTGGAGCATCAGTGTGCAGAAGAAGACTGCATTGGCAGACCAGAGCTTACTGTAGGTTATATGTTATAACTTTCATAATCAATATTGTATGATTGATAGTTGTGTAGCAAGCAGTGCGAGCAGCTTTACAGTGTAAAACACTTTTAGAGTGTATGTAAACCGTCACAGACCATTAGGCAGATTTTTATATATTAGAGAGCTTGAATTATTGGAGGCTCACAGTTGCTGTGTTATAGAAAATAACAAATGGAAGAGAGAGTTTAAACATTAGTCAATTATTGTGTATTGACTATTATTATTAATATTGATAGAAATAATTTCTGAGTTCTTATACATAGGCTTATGATAGTTCCTTTTATGGACAACTTTTTGGATTGGTTGCTGTAGTAAATGTAATAGTTGTGGAGAGTGTAATAAAATAAGTTCAAAAACTTTTTATAACTTAAATATCTCAATGTAATAACTTGTATTTAATCTATTATTGCCCTTTATTAAATAAAGATATAAGTATATATGCTGTGTCCATGTTTACCTTTTATTTTTTTATTTTAATTTGCTCTCAGAAAATGAAGAGACAAATAATAATACACTCAAAGCTATTTCATTAGGTACACCTGTTCCACTGCTTGTTAATGCAAATATCTAATCAGCCAATCACATGGCAGCAACTCAGTGCATTTAGGCATGTAGACTCAGTCAAGATGACCTGCTAAAGTTCACACTGAGCATCAGAAGGAGGAAGAAAAGTGATTTAAGTGTAGCATGGTTGTTGGTGCCAGATGGGCTGGTCTGAGTATTCCAGAAACTGCTGCTCTGCTGGGATTTTCTCACACAGCCATCTGTATGGTTTACAGAGGATGGTCAGGGAATGAGAAAAGATCCAGTGAGCTGCAGGTTTCTGGGAGAAAATGCATTTTTGATGCAAGAGGTCAGAGCAGAAGGACCAGACTGCTTTGAGCTGATAGGAAACAGGAACTCAAATAACCACTTGTTACAAACAAGGTATGCAGAAGAGCATCCCTGAACATACAACATGTCGAACCTTGAAGCAGGTGGGTGACAGCAGCAGAAGATCACACTGGGTGCCACTCAGCTAAGAACAGGAAATTCAGGATACGGTTCATATGGCTCACCAAAACTGGACAACAGAAGACTGAAAAAACATGGATGAGTCTCAGTTTCTGCTGCAATATTCAGATTGCAGGGTCACGATTTTGCATGAACATTAAAGCGTGGATTCACCCTGCCTTGCATCAGTGCTTCAGGCTGCTGGTGGTGTGATGGATATTTTCTTGCCACACTTTAGCCTCCTCGGTACCAACTGAGCATTGTTTAAACACCACAGCCTACCTGAGTATTGTTGCTGACCATCTCCATCCCTTTATTTTTCTTACTACTTTTTTATTTTTATTCATCAAGTACAATCAGACCATCCAATCATTTGTGTCTCCATTTCACGGGTACAGTGAAGGTGCAATCAAATCCAAAATCAGACACAGAGACTGATATATTTCAAATGATTGTTTCTTTTAATTTTGATGATTATAACTGACAACTAATGAAAACCCCAAATTCAGTATGTCAGAAAACTAGAATATTACTTCAGACCAATACAAAAAATGATTTTTAGAAATGTTGGCCAACTGAAAAGTATGAAGATGAAAAGTATGAGCATGTACAGCACTCAGTACTTAGTTGGGGCTCCTTTTGCCTGGATTACTGCAGCAATGCGGCGTGGCATGGAGTCCATCAGTCTGTGGCACTGCTCAGGTGTTATGAGAGCCCAGGTTGCTCTGATAGTGGCCTTCAGCTCTTCTGAATTGTTGGCTCTGCCGTATCCCATCTTCCTCTTCACAATAGCTCATAGATTTTCTATGGGGTTAAGGTCAGGCGAGTTTGCTGGCCAATTAAGAACAGGGATACCATGGTCCTTAAAGCAGGTACTGGGAGCTTTGGCACTGTGTGCAGGTGTCAAGTCCTGTTGGAAAATTAAATCTACATCTACATAAAGTTGGTCAGCAGCAGGAAGCATGAAGTGCTCTAAAACTTCCTGATAGACGGCCGCGTTGACCTTGGACCTCAGAAAACACAGTGGACCAACAGCAGCAGATGACAGGGCACCCCAAACCATCACTGACTGTGGAAACTTTACACTGGACCTCAGCCAACATGGATTCTGTGCCTCTCCTCTCTTCTTCCAGACTCTGGGACCTTGATCTCCAAAGGAAATGCCAAACTGACTTTGATCAGAGAACATAACTTTGGAGCACTCAGCAGCAGTCCAGTCCTTTTTGTCTTTAGCCCAGGCGAGACGCTTCTGACGCCGTCTCTTGTTCAAGAGTGTCTCGACACGAGGACTGCAACATACAAAGTGGGAGAACCCCCAAATATCCCGAAATATCCCTGGGTCCAAGACCTAGGTGCCCTGACAGTTCCTTATGGCCTGATGCTCCGTCATGTTGGAAAAGTCATTGTGCTTCACTGAACTGTTCTTGGAAGTTGCTCTTGAGGATGTTTTGGTGCCATTCTTTATTGATGGCTGTATTCTTAGGCAAAACTTTGCCTTGGATGGGACACAACCCCACACATGAATGGTAGAATAATGCCAGCAGGTCCTTTTGTGGCTGAAATGCAGTGGAAATGTTTTTTTCGGGGACTGGTTTAGTTCATTTTCACAGCAAAGAGGGACTTTGCAATTAATCTGATCACTCTTCATAACATCCTGGACTATATGCAAATTGCCATAATAAAAACAGAAGCAGCAAACTTTGTGAAAAACCAGTACTTGTCATTCTGAAAACTTTTGGCCATGACTGTATGTGCAGAGGGTTGGTGTGACAGCAGATGATGCGGGGGGACAGGGTGAGATGGAGGTTGATCATCAGCTGTGGCAACCCCTAAAGGAAGAAGCCAAAAGAAAAAGTCTCTCAGCTATAAGTACTTCAAAAAAGAAAATTACATGCTGGAAGATCAAAACACATCAGCTCTTCTGCTTTAAATAGCTGACTCAACATTGTTATGCCTTTTTCTTCCCACCTTCTAAACCCATCTCTAATGTAGAGGGGAAAAATTCAAAATTATGTGCAATCTTCACTGCTCTAGAGATTGAAATTTGGGGTCTTAATTCCTTAATTTTAAAGGATTTGAAATAAAATATTTTACTAATTCATGCATTACTGTGTAATGAATTTATTTTGTTTTGGGTGGAAATGGTTATTTGAAGAACTGTCAGTTTGGATGCTGATGACTGGTCAAACTTTACCTTTGATGGGAGATTTTATAATTCTGAGGTTTTAATCATTCACGTTGCCATAAATCTTTGCAAGACGGTGAAAAACGGAAGGAACATATAAATCCACTGAGGATGTTGCGTTCAAGGACAACATGTGCCAATTAAATGCTAATAAAAGTACGTACTTAACAGGCAGAACTGATGGCAGGAATATAAAGGCGATATACGCTGACAAAGTACATTGCTGCAACAATAACTCAACAATAAGTCTTTGTTTTAGCCACAGACTGTATATCGTATTTATATTCATAAGATTATCATCATTAATGACGTGTCTATAATAGAGAAACATATACACACCTGCCTATTATATTTTATACGTGTAATATAATAATAATAATAATAATAATAATAATAATAATAATAATAATAATAATAATAGTTTTATAGCTATGGCCTATGCTTTCTACGGAACGCACCCTCACCGCTTAATTAACGGAGTTTTTTTAAAGACCGGTGAAGGCACCATGAGCTAAAACCGGAAGACGAAACATGAAAACAGGATATACACAAAACGCGTCACACTCGATCTTCGGTAGCTCCATTTTCCAGCTGGTGTAAAACTTTCGTGGTTTTGTCTTCAGTCGGTAACGGTGATTTTTCTCTTTGGGCCCGAAAAGAAACGCTTTTCAAGATGGGAGGCGGCGATCTGGTGAGTCTGAACTAAATCTTTCAGTACGGGCGCATGCGCCGGGGGAGCGAGAACGCTATACCGAAGTCCATTTAGAATTTGTTTAATTTAAACCTGTTTGCTCACATATCTCTCTCTCTCTCACACACACACACATAGAGTTTTACAACAGGAATTAACAGTGCTTGGAAAGTTTAATTACGTTCGGCCATGTTTCACTTGGGTCGATTGTAAATATGAGTGAATTTCGAGAGATCAGAAACCTTTTATAAATATGTAACTTATTTATACACTTAAAGACATGAAGGACTATACATTTTATTGTCAAGTCGCGTAATTGGATTATCACAGTGGACTGAAATAAATAAATTAAGAATTAGCTCCACAAATGGCTTCATCAGTTATTGTCCTCTGAGGGGAGCTGCTGATAGTTTTCAGTGATGCAGCTGTTGAGCGTTATGACTTGTTTTCTACCAGAACTTGAAGAAGAGCTGGCACCCCCAGACTATGAAAAACATTGAGCGTGTCTGGAAAGCTGAGCAGAAACATGAGGCTGAACGCAAGAAGATCGAGGAGCTCCAGAAGCAGCTGAAGGAGGAACGAGCCCGAGAGGAAATGACAAAATACGCAGAGGAAACCGGTGTCCTAAAGTAAGTCATCTCTCATTGTTCAATTCAGTTCAACTTTATTTATATAGCAACAAGTCACAACAACAGTCACCTCAAGGCATTTTATACTGTAAGGTAATACAGAGAAAACCCCAAAATGACCCCCTATGAGCAAGCACTTGGTGACAGTGGGAAGGAAAAACTCCCTTTTAACAAGAAGAAACCTCCAGCAGAACCAGGCTAAGGGAGGGGCAGTCATCTGCCGTGACCAGCTGGGCTGAGGGGAGAGAGACAGGACAAAAGACATGCTGTGGAAGAGAGCCAGAGATTAATAATAATGATTAAATACAGAGTGAAGTATAAATAGAGTAAAAGAGATGAATGAAAAGAAACACTCAGCGCATCATGGGAACCCCCCAGCAGCCCAGGCCTATAGCAGCATAACTAAGGGAGGGTTCAGGGTCACCTGATCCAGCCCTAACTATAAGCTTGATCATAAAGGAAAGTTTTAAGCTTAATCTTAAAAATAGAGAGGGTGTCTGTCTCCTGAATCCAAGCTGGGAGCTGGTTCCACAGAAGAGGGGCCTGAAAGCTGAAGGCTCTGCCTCCCATTCTACTCTGAAGTATCCTAGAACCACAAGTAAGCCAGCAGTCTGAGAGAAAAGTGCTCTATTGGGGTGATATGGGACTATGAGGTCTTTGAGATAAGATGGGGTCTGATTATTCAAGACCTTGTATGTTAGGAGAAGGATTTTAAATTCTACTCTAGATTTAACAGGGAGCCAATGAAGAGAAGCCAATATGGGAGAAATCTGCTCTCTCTTTCTAGTCCCTGCATCATTTTGGATACTATGAAGAACAACAAGTTAAGACAAAAATGTTACATCTGAGATATGCTGTACTTTTTTTGGATGGTGATAGAAAAAAGGACGATCGGCTGGACTGGATGTACCAGGGTCCTGCCGGTCAAGTGTCCAGGGATGAGTACCTGCTTGGGCGTTCCATTGACAAGCAGATCACTGACCAATATGAAGAGCCAGAGAGTGGTCCCTCAGCTGAGACTGGCCTCCTGCCAGGGTCCATCTTCAACCCTGCCACCCCTGCCTCCAGCCTCGACCTCGCCACCAAGATCAGGGAAGACCCCCTGTTTGAAATCAGGTCAAAGAACTCTCCTCTCACCTCTGGTTTACTCTGAAACTATTGTTAGATTTGCAGATGATTTTATTTGTGATTTGCTTTGTGTTTTGAAGGAAACGTGAGGAAGAAAAAAGAGAGAAGTTCTGACTAATCCAGTAAAGATGAAGAAAATCAAAGAAATGGTAATGTTAACATCCAAAACCTGGTACCAGTGTGTGGTTCATTGGGATATAAAATCCCCAAAAAGCTCAAGTTTTCCACCATATATATATATATATATATATATATATATATATATATATATATATATATATATATATATATATATATATATATATATATATAAAAAATTTATTAAAATTTTTTTTTTAAACAGCTTCGCCAAAATCTCGACAAGAAAGACAAGAAAAAGAAGAGGAAGAAGGAGAAGAAAGGAGACAAAGACAGGAGAAAGGAAAAGAAGCATAAGAGAAGGAGTTCAAGCTCAGAGGAAGAAGATGAGAAGAAACAGAGGTTAGTAAAGAGGTTATATAAAACTAATTTCACATTATGAGATTTAGGAGCAAAGCGGCTGCACACAATTTAAAAAATGTAATTATCATTTTTAATCTGTTTTTCAGGTCACACTCACGAGACGAATCTTCAGACACCAAATCTCGTTCTCGTCATCATCATCCAGGCTACGGCCTACAGGTCAGTAACATAGTTACTGTGATCACACAAACATTCAACTTCTTCTACTGACTGATCTCTGTGATGTCCACTGTGGGAAACAGTCCCAGAACATCTTAGGAAAAATCTGTGGAGTCTCTTAAGTTTCTTTATTTTATATGTAAAGAAAAAATCATCTAGGCGCAAACTGAAAAGAAAAGCCACAGCAAAACTCATCAGTTTCACTCTGGTTATGGTTGTGTTAGCTATACCTGGCAGAGGTCGCACTGAAGGACGTTTTATTTTCAGAGCTGTGGTCGTCTTTGGCTCCTTCTTTCTTCTGTTTCTACAGAAGCACCTAATCTTATTGGGCCCCACACCTCTGAAGGTTACTAAAGAAATGTGCTGTTCTTCTGCTTTTATTGTTTTTTATTTATTGTTATTGGTGGTCTGCAGGCAGCTCCCAGGCACACCATCACCTTCTGGCCGTAGACACATCAACATATTATCAGGTGCCAGTAAAGACAAGGAAAAATACTGCATTTATTTTAAGACACGGAACACACAAACTGCTCTATTTTATGTTAAATTCATATTTTTAAATTGTGCCCCTCACTAATATTTAGGCAGCTGCGGTGCATACTGTAGTATGGATTGTTTTTGAGTGTGGCTTCTTCTGTGCCTCATTTTGTTGCACTAAGCAAAAATAATGGGTTCACTACTGCCCCTGGTGGCTGGGAAGGTAAAGTGAAACGATATCAGAGGTCAGGAGTAGCTGCTTGCTTTTGCTGATGAATATTTTTTAAAGAGCAGCATACAGCTTCTTTTCCCTGGGAGGTTCCTGTCCAGTCTTCTGGGGGGTGGTAGTTGGGTGAAAAGTCCTGAATGTTTCATCTTTTCTCTCAGCTCCCTGCCGGCAGACATCAGCAGACCTCAGCCCCCTCCGGTCAGTCAGGGCGCCGTGAGAGGAGCCGGTCCCGATCACCGCACAGAAACTACAAGGACAGCCGCTCCTACTCTTCATCCTCCTCACATCGGAGTGACAAGAAGCTGGAACCCAGAGCTCCCAGCCCACAAAAAAAACGGTACCACAGACAGAAGAACCATGTGTCCACATAAGAGAAAGTATATTTATAAATGAATATAGTATATTCTAATGTCTAATGATATTTTACTACCTGCTCAAAAACTTCAGTAGCTACTCTGATCTGTTCTTTTTGTGCAAGCACATTTAAATATTGTGATTACTCTGACTTTGATATGTGTGTTAAGATAAGCAGAACAAAAAGCTGGTGGAATAGCGATGTGTTATATAAAATCTCATCTTTATCACCACCCACACTGGATCGGTTAATTTTCCATGTTGTTGTGCCTGATGTAGGAAGCTCTCTGCAGAGGAGATGGAGCGAAAGAGGCGTGAGATGATGGACCAAGCCAAGCAGAGGGAGGAGGACAGGGAGAACAATGTGAAGCGCTACAAGAGGCAGGACGAGCAAGAGAAGCAGAGGGAGCAAAACGTCAAGCATGACCACCACGCTGGCTTCATCCAGTAAGTTCAGTCAGTGTGTGTGTGAGTGATGTTTGTGGAAACAAGTCTCATAATTGAATCAGTTATTTGTACCTGTTTATACATTTTAAGCTTTAGTAACTTCTGTCGTCTTGCAGCAACATGAAGCTGGAGAGTGCTGCTAGCTCCTCGCTGGAGGACAGAGTGAAGAGGAATATCCACTCCATTCAGAGGACGCCGGCCTCCCTGGAAAACTTCATGAAGAGATGAAGACACAAAATGTTACAGTTTATGAACTGAATAAAAACACTTGTAAAGGCTGCCTCAAACCATTTCATCACTTTTTAAAAGTGGGCTGAGGCAGACGTGCTGGGAGCCTGTCAGGCTTTTATTTTGAAAAGCATATGCCACAGTATTCATATGTAATGCAAAAGGTCTGTGATTATCTGTTTTAGCTACTTTCTTCAATCAGATAACTGTTTATAAGGTTCATGTAGGTTCCTGCAATTTATTGTTTTTACATAATGATAGGACCTCTTTTATCTCCAGTGTTTTTGTAATATTTTTTTGGTACTGTGAGTAACAGCTGGTATTAAAAACTCAGTTTCTGGAGTTGCGTTATTCTTTTTAAAATGCCACAGGTGTATGCATCCAGGAACCATGTGAGTGCGTCTCGCACACACACATACGAGCTAATTAATGCAAACAAAAGAAGAAGAAGAATTTCACTCACCAAAACTGAAGCACAAACTTTTTGGAGGATCAGCAACTCTCTGTGTTTGTCAGAATTACATAAAAATTCCTCCAGAAGAAACCAACAACACAAACAGGTCCTGAGGTCCAGCTCAGTGACTCCAGTTAGTAGAGGTGATGCTCAGCAGACACAGCTACAGCTACCTGTGTCATCACACCTGTATCCAGGTGGCTGGGTTAAAAAAAAAGAAAAAATCACCTTCACGTAGCTGTTCTGCAAACTGCCAGCAGAGGCCAAAATCGTTTGTGTGTTGAGTTGCAAATGTGTTTTTCTGCTGTAAAGGTGGGTGTTTTCATGTGGCAGTCTGTGGGGACTGACTCATCTTTGGAGGAGCTGCTGGGCATTTGTACAACTTCTGCATCGGCTTCATTCTTCTCTGAAAGCTGCAGTTTGACCCAGACAGCTTTGCCTGGTCTCACCTCCACTCATTCAAGTCACAGCAGTGACAAAAACCAAGTCCAAAACCCAATTTTTGACCAGACCAAGGCCATGTCTGGCTTCTTTATACAGTTCGTGGTTTGACCTCATGGCATCATCATCATCAAGAATAATTTGTTCTGCAGGTTATGGGCTGCATGATAGAGCAGCAAAAACCTGCATGTGAAAAAAAAGAGACGTGCTTATGTACATGAATATTTCAGTCATGATAAAAGTAAATATCACCTTAAGGGTGTTCAGGGGCTCTGAGGTGTGGGTCAAAGGACGGTCTCAGGCTGATTTGAGCCTCTAGTCTCGGTCTTATGGAGGCGCAACACCGTCTCAAACTCACCCACCTCTCCACTCTGTTTCAATTTCGCTTTAACGTGTCTCTACCAAACTATGCACGTACTTTCCACGCTGCTCTCCTCACCCAATGACAGCCGCACATCGCCAACGACCTCAGCCAATCATCTCTGTGCGCTTCGATTACGTTTGACGTTGAGTTAGTTTGTTCTTTGTGTTTCTAAATCGTGTAGTCACTCTGGGAAGCTAGCAACAGTCACTCATAAAGCTGAGAAGCGGTAGAGTTTGTACGTTTTAGCAGATAGGAATCAACACCGGCGCCTTCACAATGGTAAGAACATTAAAATGAGGTCACATTTGTGCGGCTGTTTGGATAAAATGGTGCAAAACTGAGTTTGTAGGCTAATGATGAGCAGAAACCGGAGCTAACGATGGTAGCTCTCAGACATCTTTAGCATGGTCATTAAAGTTATCGAGCGTGAACGTCTGAATAAATCCTGAGGAAAATGTGGTGGAAGTTTTATATAAATGCTTATTTCATTACTGTTTATTTCCTAAGGAGTAATTCAGTTCTCGGTTTTGGAGAATAAAACTGCAGAAAGCCGGAAAGCTAAACGGTTAGCTCCTGCTGCTCATCAGTTTTGGGCAGGATTTTATCTTTACTCACTTTCTCGGTTCAGGATTTTATTTTTTATTTTTTGCGTTAATTAGACTTTTTAATCTCAGCCAAAACTGTCAGCTCGGACAGCTTAAAGTTTAAAGGGATAAAAACAGTTAAAACTGGATTTTGTGAGTTACAGCTGTGTTAAAAAAAAAATCTTTGCTCAGTTATCTGGACATATGTTTTGTTTTTAATTGTATGGTGTATTTAGTAAAAGCCTGGAAATAGTTAACTGTATTTTTCCATTTAGCCAAGTCAAGATTATTATTTCTACATTTCTTTATGATGGGAGTTAAAGTGTTAAAACTTGCTTTTGCTTGATGTAATAAATATTACAGTTTCTGCTCAGACTTTTCCTATTTGCATAAAAATTTTATCATCCAAAGTTTGGTCATATATGATGATTACTGTAAAATTTTAGCTTCCTGTATTAAATACCAAGATAGATTTTTTTTTTAAATGCCCGTCCGCCTACTTTTCTCATATTGAAATCTGAGTTGATATTTTGAATATGTCAAAAACTGTTAAAGAACACATGCATCAAAAAATGTCTGCACATTTTTAAAATAAGAAAGAGAAAATTAAGCAGTCCTGTATTTAAATGCACGCAGTTAAAAAAAACAAAAAAACAACTTCACATTGCACTAGTTAATTAACTAGTGACATTTTCTGAATGGTATATAGTTGTATTTCACAATAATGCAAAATAAAACATGTAGAAAAATATGTGGGATTTGAATAAGAATACTTTTTAAAGTGAGGTTCTTAGTCACAAAAATGAAGAAAATGCTGTTTTCATTCAACTTTCATGCTGAATTGAGCATGACAAGTTGTACCACAAAAACAAGAATATCAGTAGATAGGATGAGACTATCTAATCCCATATAATCTGTTGTATAAAGCACTTTGAGTTCTCAGCTAGAGTAGAACCATACAAGATCTAGTCCACGTAATAGAGCAAAATTCTGGAGACACCAGATGGCACACTAACTATAGCTCAGAAAATAATTTTGCTAAATATAAGCATATTTTTCATTTCCGAGACGCAGTTTGTAGCATGCACGTTGCCCTGATTGAGCTTTATGGTAAGAGAGGCCAGTGAAAATTTCAGGCTTTTATAGGTTTTGAGATATTCACATTTGAACATCGATTTCAAAGAAAAAAAAACATGCTGGAAGTGGGTCAATGGACCATTTTTCAAAATGATATATGTTAAAGTATTTGATTTGTGAAGCTCAAATTTCAGAGCAATCATTATTTGTGTGATGGCCGGGTAAAAGGCCCACCGTGACTTGAGGTGGTGCGACCCTGCTATAAATTTGATTGATCAGGTGATTGATCAGTTCTTCCCTCTATCCTCGTCTCCTCCTCCCAGTCTATTATGTCATATAACGGTGGGGCCGTCATGGCCATGCGGGGGAAGAACTGCGTGGCGATTGCAGCAGACCGGAGGTTTGGCATTCAGGCCCAGATGGTCACAACAGACTTCCAGAAGATCTTCCCCATGGGAGACAGGCTGTACATCGCGCTGGCCGGCCTGGCGACTGATGTTCAGACAGTGTGAGTGTGAATCTCTTTCTCTCAAAATGGCAGACTGACTCATTTTGGATTTTTGATGTTTTTAGTGTGGATATGAACAACCTCTGACCTAAGAGCTGTTGTACGCCTTTATTTATTTGCTCTGGTCTGAATCGGCTCATCAGTTTGCAGACTTTCAGTTCAGTTTCTGAAAGATCAGAGTGAACCAAAATAAACTAAGCCTGAAGAAACAAGACATGTTAGCAATTTAACAGTTTATTCATGTAACAAACGGGGGCCTCAGTAACATATGGAAGAACCACACGCAGCCACAGCAGCCTACCCCCCCTCCCCCTCATGCTGGTCACCAGCTTGGTCTCCCACTGCTGTAGGGTGGCATCCCATTGATCCCACAAAAAGTTCATTACCAAAGTGTTTGTGTTAGGCAGCACGAGATGGTAGTAACAGACTTCACTGAACCTGCGATGCTGAGCCGGGACAAATGAGAAGTCTAATGGTTTTTTTGTTTGCTGTGGCTTCTTTTCAGATCCCAGAGGCTTAAATTCAGACTCAACCTGTATGAGCTGAAGGAGGGTCGCCAGATCAAACCCAAAACCTTCATGAGCATGGTGTCCAACCTGCTGTACGAAAGGAGGTGAGTACACAGAACTCAGACCCTGCTGAAGACTCGGATACTGATAGTTCTGTTATTTCTGCGCATTTGCTTGAAGAATGAACTTAAAATATTATTTTACCTGAAGTCAGAGTGCCTCAGTAGTTTCCTTTGGCAATAGACCACATATTACAGTGGTGTGAAAAAGTGTTTGCCCCCTTCCTCATTTCCTGTTTTTTTGCATGTTTGTCACACTTAAGTGTTTCGGAACATCAAACCAATTTAAACAATAGTCAAGGACAACACAAGTAAACACAAAATGCAATTTGTAAATGAAGGTGTTTATTATTAAAGGTGAAAAAAAATCCAAACCATCATGGCCCTGTGTGAAAAAGTGATTGCCCCCCTTGTTAAAACATACTATAACTGTGGTTTTTCACACCTGAGTTCAATTTCTCTAGCCACACCCAGGCCTGATTATTGCCACACCTGTTCTCAATCAAGACATCACTTAAATAGGAGCTGCCTGACACAGTAAGGTCCACTAGAAGATCCTTAAAAGCTACACATCATGCCGAGATCCAAAGAAATTCAGGAACAATTGAGAAAGAAAGTAATTGAGATATATCAGTCTGGAAAGGGTTATAAAGCCATTTCCAAAGCTTTGGGAATCCAGCGAACCACAGTGAGAGCCATTATCCACAAATGGCGAAGACATGGAACAGTGGTGAACCTTCCCAGGAGTGGCCGGCCGCCCAAAATTACCCCAAGAGCGCAGCGACGACTCATCCAAGAGGTCACAAAAGACCCCACAACAACGTCCAAAGAACTGCAGGCCTCACTTGCCTCAGTTAAGGTCAGCGTTCATGCCTCCACCATCAGAAAAAGACTGGGCAAAAATGGCCTGCATGGCAGAGTTCCAAGGAGAAAACCACTGCTGAGCAAAAAGAACATTAAAGCTCGTCTCAATTTTTCCAAAACACATCTTGATGATCCCCAAGACTTTTGGGAAAACATTCTGTGGACCGATGAGACAAAAGTGGAACTCTTTGGAAGGTGTGTGTCCCATTACATCTGGCGTAAAAGGAACAGTGCATTTCAGAAAAAGAACATTATACCAACAGTAAAATATGGTGGTGGTAGTGTGATGGTCTGGGGCTGTTTTGCTGCGTCAGGACCTGGAAGACTTGCTGTGATAAATGGAACTATGAATTCTGCTGTCTACCAAGAGATCCTGAAGGAGAATGTCCGACCATCTGTTCGTGTACTCAAGCTGAAACGAACTTGGGTTCTGCAGCAGGACAATGATCCTAAACACACCAGCAAGTCCACCACTGAATGGCTGAAGAAAAACAAAATGAAGACTTTGGAGTGGCCTAGCCAAAGTCCTGACCTGAATCCTATTGAGATGTTGTGGTATGACCTTAAAAAGGCCGTTCATGCTCGAAAACCCTCTAATGTAACTGAATTAGGACAATTCTGCAAAGATGAGTGGGCCAAAATTCCTCCAGAACGCTGTAAAAGCCTCATTGCAAGTTATCGCAAACGCTTGGTTGCAGTTGTTGCTGCTAAGGGTGGCCCAACCAGTTATTAGGTTTAGGGGGCAATCACTTTTTCACAAAGGGCCATGGTGGTTTGGATTTTTTTTCACCTTTAATAATAAACACCTTCATTTACAAATTGCATTTTGTGTTTACTTGTGTTGTCCTTGACTATTGTTTAAATTGGTTTGATGTTCCGAAACACTTAAGTGTGACAAACATGCAAAAAAACAGGAAATGAGGAAGGGGGCAAACACTTTTTCACACCACTGTATCTAGCATGTTCTCCTGGAGTTTTAGCTCTCTATGAGCATCCATCAGAACCACGCAGCACTCCCTTTCGTCATGTGAACTTTAATGAGAACGTGGAAGGCAGTGAGCACTCACATGGACGACACGGTTTCTGCGTGATTCTCTTATTAGGTTTGGGCCGTACTTCATCGAGCCTGTGATCGCCGGATTAGATCCTAAAACCTTCGAACCCTTCATCTGCTCCTTGGATTTGATTGGCTGCCCCATGGTGACAGAAGACTTTGTTGTGAGCGGCACCTGCTCGGAGCAGATGTACGGCATGTGTGAATCCTTGTGGGAGCCAGATATGGTCAGTATTGAATCTGAAACCACCTGCATTTAGGTTTCACTTTACTTCTGCAGTTAAACTTCCAGTGTTTAACATCTGAGGAATTAAAATGGAAGATAAAAGCTCTCAAAGACACTTCTTCTTCTGTGAGGTGTGAAAATTTAATGAGTGTTAATTTGAAATTTGTTCCGGGTCATGCAGGAGCCGGACGATCTGTTTGAGACCATCTCCCAGGCGATGCTGAACGCAGTTGATCGAGATGCAGTTTCTGGCATGGGAGTCGTCGTGCACGTTATGTAAGTAGTGTTTTAGGGACGGCTGGTGTAGCAGGTGGGGCTGTCCTGAATGCCAAAGCTTCGCCCAATGAGCCGGGACGGATTTGTAGAGTCCGCTTTTAACTTGCAGGAGACATGCTGCAGAGTCCCCATGTGTTTAGTTCAGCTCCAGATGAGATGACTGACAGAGGGCTGTTGGTCAGTAAGAAGTATTACCCAATCAGCAGTGTGTATAAACTTAGTAAAGTCAGTGCACACAATCAACATAACAAGATGTGTTTTGGGGGGCTGAGCACAGCGCTGAGCTGCTGGGTGGAGTCTGCAGTGATTGACACCCGTTTTTTTTTCTCGGCAGTGAGAAAGACAAGATCACCACACGAACCCTGAAGGCCAGGATGGACTAGAGCTCCTTCTCCTCACACTTCACTAACTCAGATGTTTTGTACAAAAATAATAAACAGTGCTTCTATTGTGTCTCTTTTCTCATTCATACTGTTCAATAAATGAACTTAGGTTTAAAATGCAAACATGACTTTTTTACTTCGACCCTCAGAAATGTCATCAGTGAATACCTCAAAAAGGAAT
>JAMQGT020001418.1:0-24962 GCA_024447675.2 Pterophyllum scalare | reverse complement strand
ATAAACAAAGGTTACCTCCACAAGACCTTTCTGTATTTAAGCAGGCCTAATCAACACACACACACACGTGTGTGTGTTACCACACACACACACACACACACACACACACACACATGTGTGTGTGTTACCACACCACAGTGTGGTATAGCTCCTTATCTGCCCTGTGTAAATCCCAGGCTGCTCTGACAAGCCACATTAAGAAGAGCCTGCTCAGCATGAACACATCATAAAAGTGAACAGACAATTTCTGTTTTCACCAAATAGCTAGTCAAGCTTGTTCTGCACCTCTGATTTTAATACACTCAACAAGCAGCTCAGCAACCAGGGAGAGAGAACTGAGGCCCCAGGGAGGGAGGATGAAAAGGAGAGAGGGGTGCCTCCCAGGACTGCTAAATCCATTTCTCCATCTGAATTATCAACTAGAATTGGATTAATATGGAAATTCAGAAGGAGGAGGGAGAAAGGCTGGGATAATTCTCTTTGTTGATAGTAATTAATCACAGGTTAAAGTAAATTAATACATATATCAATTTTGTCAGGGACGCGCTTAGTTCAATAGCCCGTAAAATTGAAGTTTGAAGTGTTAAGGGGCTCTACAGGAACGTTATAACTAAAACTTTCAAATTCAACCTATTTAGTGATCAATCAAGTCGTACCCTGCGGCAGAGGCAGCTCATTTCTTCAGCTCCATCCTGACGGACACACGCACACAGAGCACAGACACACACAGACGCCAGCCCATCACACACTGCTCCTGAAGCACGCGCTCACAGGGCAGCTGTCACAGCAAACACTGAACATTACAGTACAGTATAGTCCAACACAATGCAGGACAATACTGTACAACATGCTCCAGCAATAAAACACAAGCATCTGTGCTCAGTGATTAATGCTGCTGTTAATGAGAAATAATCAGTAGCTGGACAGTGTGCCTGATTATTGCTCATAGACCAGAAAGAACTGCTCAAAGCAAAACAACAATAATAACACATTATTGTGTAAGACAATAATGATCTCCATTGCTAATAATGCAAATAGCTTTCTGCTTCTATTGTATCATCAACCACAATATTACTGTAACTCTTGCTGCAAAATAAATAAAAGTAGTAGTGCCTTTTTTAGATTTTGCTTTCAAGGCTTTCTTGTATTTTTTTTATTTTATCAAACCCTCTGGTTTAATAATACTTCTCCAAACTTTCTAAAGATGTTTCAAACTTTTCCTTTGGATACTGGCTGCTTTTCCATTAATTTTCAGTCCAAAAGACAACTTAGCAAAAAATAAATAAAGAAATTGCATCTTTAAGCACTTTGTTACCAGCAGCCTGTTGCCAAAACACACAATGTGTTCCCATTTTCTCTTAAACAGAATACATTCCACAGAATGTATCCTGAAAAAAATCTGAGGAAGAAGCAGCAAGCTGAAAAACTACTGCAGATGAACGGCAGCTGGAAATCTTGAGAAATCAAAAACAAAATTGAAGCGACCTGAAAGACAGTCGGACAGTGACT
Source organism: Pterophyllum scalare (assembly GCA_024447675.2). Taxonomy (NCBI): domain Eukaryota; kingdom Metazoa; phylum Chordata; class Actinopteri; order Cichliformes; family Cichlidae; genus Pterophyllum; species Pterophyllum scalare. The sequence goes on along the minus strand of JAMQGT020001418.1, from coordinate 23,453 downwards.
GTCAAGAAACCATCCTTATGGGAGGGAAGCAGGGAGAAAGGCTGATGTGTGCCAAATTACATTACAATAAACTGGACTAAAAATCACTGGCAATAGATCTCATGGAGTGATGAGTCCAAATGATTATTAGTAATGTTCAAACTGTCATCAGGAGCTGAGGGGAGAGATAAAACATGCCAAAAACTCTGCTGGGGTTTGGGGCTGTGTTTCAGCCTGTGGTGTAGGGGATCTTCTCAAAATTAATGGAATTATGAATCCAGAAAAGTATCATCAGATTCTGATCCACCATGCAACACCACCTGAACAGATTCATTTTTCAACAATGACAGTGATCCCAAACACACTGCCAGAGGAATTGAAGCATACCTGCGTCTCATCATCATGGAACAAAGAAGAGCTTTGGAATGTCCTTCAACAAGGAGAACTGAAGACTCAAAGGAATTACAGCACAGCTTCCATTCAAGCTGGATGGAAGAATAGAGTTGGTCATGCTGAAAACTGACTTTTAAGCTCATTAGAACTGCACTCAAGCTGTTTTTGTCTTATATAAACTGTATTTCCATGTATTGTTGCACATGTTTTAGTAAATGTCTGTACATATTTCTGATAGTCCTAAAAACCACAAAGAAATGAGGGCTGGCTCGAGACTTTTAAAGTGGTTTAAATGGAAAAGCAAAGAAATTAATTAATTTGTCATAATTTTGGCAGGTCCCACGTGATACCAGCCAGTTTTTTTGAAAGGAATAAAAGGAGGGGCAGAGTCAGGTCGGGGGGGGGGCAGCATTCGTCACACTTCCATATTACAGCCCCCCCCCCCATCTTATTCAGTCAGTGTGTTCTTTGTTGCTGTTTGTTCCATAATCATATTTAAAGTCCATGATTCTCACGCTGTCCCACGAAACACACACACACACACACACACACACACACACACACACATACAGAGCCCCTCACAGAATGACTGCCTAAAGAGCGTCAGTACTCATTTTTAAACTGATGCCCCGTGCTAAAATATAATTTTATTTTTCTACTGAACAAATATTTTTATTGACAAATTAAATTATAGATCCTCACAAATCTGTTTTGAATAACAAGCTGGACATTTATATGAAAGTAGGGTCTGTGTATCTGTTTGTGTGTATGTGAACATTCACACTCATTTTTATTATTTATAGGATCACCTTTGAGGATTATTTAATAAACACTAAAGAACATCTTAAGGATATAAATTCTAAGTTCAATGCCCCTAAAATTACCAGAAGGAATGAACGACTTTTTTTTCTGTGGTAATGTGTGTTTTTCCTCTAAATACATCTACTTTATATTTTTTTATATCTACTTTGGAGATTTTGTTGCAGTTTATGATTTTGTTTAGAAATACACTTTGTGCAAGTGCTTTCTTTTTTATTATTAGTCTATTTTCCGAAGTTAGGTTTAAATGATTGAGACAAATACTGCATATAGCTGATGAAGTGTGTAACTGAGCGCTCCTTTAGCTGTAAGTCAATTATTTCAAGGCTCCCTCACCGACACAAAGCCCCGGCCGTCCCACTATGGCCATTCACATTCTTAGCCATGTTTCAACACAGCAATCCCGGCAACCAGTGAGAGCGCCCGCATTATGTGCGACAAAAGGGGTTTACGCGGTTGAAAAGACGGGTTAAGTCAATCCATCAAAGCGACGTAATTGAGAAGAGAGTCCTGAAACCATATGGTCTCTGCAGCGCTGTCCTCCGGCCGCCTTTGTGCGCCGGACAGCAGACACGCTTATTGCTTATTCCCCATATTGCGAGACGCTGGAGGGCGGCCCCGGGGAACCCTACACGGAGGCCTTCTTTTTCCAGATTGTGTTTCTCAGAGAGACAAATACCCCCCCCCACAAAAGTCAAAAGGTAAATTGTTGTTCTAAATGACTGACAAACGATGCCATCTCTCTGACACAGTCCTCCTAAACACAAGCCCCTCATATATATATATATATATATATATATATATATATATATATATATATATATATATATATATATATATATATATATATATATATATATATATATATATATATATATGTATGTGTGTGTGTGTGTGTGTGTATAAATGCGCGATGATCTGCTTATTTGAAAATGTATTTTTATTTGACATAATATAATTAACAGTACAGTTTGTACAATATTTTGTTTTTTGTATTTCTGAAGGCACTTAAACGGTATATAAAAATGTTAACCCGTGTCTTATTACACGCAACTGCACATTTTCTGTGCGGTTATCATTTCAGAATATTTAATGTATTAAAAATCTAAAAACATTCTTCTCGAGCTTTCAAACTGATTCGCAGAAGCATCTCAACCACGTCAGAGCAGAAAGAAGGCCTACATGAATCACGCGGTTTCAGGAGCCTGTTGGACTGTGCACCTGCAGCTTCCTTCTTTTAAGCTTTTCCTTTTAAATGTCTCTGAATCTGAACAGCATTCCCGGGAATCAGCGGGAGGTCCTGCATTATGTGCAGCAAAAGGAGCGTGCGCGGGTGAACAGCGCTTTCAGAGCCCGAGTCAGAGCCAGAGACTTGTTTTGAGTGGCACCGCCCGGTAAATCCTCTGAAGACTTTGTCTGTTACTATCGTGTTATTGGACACTTCACATGACTGTCTCTTTGCTCATTTAGTCATCCACGTCAATCTCCTCATCTTCATCCTCTAAGCAACGCTTGGCGCTCAGCCGATCTGCATACCGCGATGATGCAGGTGATGGAGGAAACATCTGCGGCCGGGTCGAGTCTAGGCTGTCAGTGCTGTCGTGCTGGGATCTGGAGGAGACCTGGTCTTGCTCGGTTTGGCCTGGCCCAGAAATCGTCCCCTCACCCATACCTCCCGCCGCCGCGGACTTCTCCAGCTCAGCCAGCTTGGAGAGCTTTTCAAAGGTCACAGCGCCCGCGGCCTTGGCGGACTCCACGTCCGCTTTCATCTCCTCCAGGTCCCTTTTAAGCTTAGCCCGGCGGTTCTGGAACCATGTGATGACCTGTGCGTTGGTCAGACCAAGCTGCTGAGCGATCTGGTCCCGGTCCGCCGGGCTAAGGTACTTCTGATAGAGAAACCGTTTCTCCAGCTCATATATTTGGTGGTTGGTAAAGGCCGTGCGGGACTTCCGCCGTTTTTTGGGAGTGTTCCTCTGGCCGAACAGCGTTAGGCCGTCTCGGCCTAAGAGAAAGAGAAGAACAAGATAACTCTTACAGGTCATTAGTGACGCTATTACCCCAAAACAATTATGAGCCACCAAAAACTTCTCTTACATAACGAAAACATTTCGAAACCGAATAACTGATAAATGGCTGAAGATATTATATTGAGTCCGGTCAGCGTGTTTTGGCAAATTCAATATAAAAAAAAAAAAAGTTTTATAATAGGACCCCCCCTCCCCCCAAAATAACATTCTCTAAAATATCACAGGACCCTAAAGTGTATAAATTAATGTAGATTATATATTAATTATATATTAGTTTATTTTCATTTGTGCAAAAATAGCTTTAAGATAGCATGTATGTCATATTTTAACGCATTTTATCGACTCCCCAGCGTTTCAGCAGATATAATAGTAAATATAAGCAAATGTAAATACAATTTGGCCCAAAGATGAAATAGTTAGAATTAGCTATAAAATAACAGTAAGAGGGTTTTCCCTCCAAACATCAACAGACATGTTTATTAGAAAAATAAGCTGTTGCTATTGCAATTCTAAGAGTGAGGATGATCACATCCCCTACAATAATAATAATAAGCCAAGGACCAAAGAAAAGCAGCCTTTTACCCTCAGCAGCCTGCAGGACGCTGACCTCCAGGCCTTTAAAGGTTTTGCTGGCCAGCTCCTCCAGCGCGCAGAGCGGGGAGGTCTGACTGAGCAATGCCCGCCCGGACAGGCTGTGATATGCCGGGGGCAGCTTCTTCTCCGGGAGAAATTAGGTGCGGCGCTCCGCTGAGACCGTAGCTCCTTCTCACAGACGGCTTGCTGAGGATGTCATCGATGCTGAAAGGCGTCAGCGGCTTGTTGGAGCTGCCCGGTGGCTGGAGCTGATCAAGCGGACTGCGACTCCTGTCCTCAAGGACCGCGGGACATTTGGAGTCATCCTCAGAGGTCATGACGGCTCTGTAACTGACTGCCAGTTTAGACGGGAGTGCTCCAAAGATGACACGCGGTGGCAAAGCTGGACCACAAAATAGAAGGAAAAGGACGATGACCCGCAGCCAGGATCACCGGTGCCGGTGCACCCTCATGTTGCGCGGTTGAATCCTTCGCGGACACTTCTGACTTCCCACCGCCTCTCTGAGCCGCTTCTTCACGGTGACGTACAAGAAGACAAGAGTGGAACCCATCCGGTGACTGTGGTGCACCAAAAGCAGTGACTGACCAACGGTAACAAGTTATTACTGACTGGAAGACAATCAGTTACGCTCTTCACCCTCCCTCCTTTCTCTCTTTCTGTGTGTGGGAGTGTGAGTGAGAGAGACAGAGACGCACATAATTAGTGAGCATGAGGAGGAGAGAGTCCAATCAGAGCAGGCCCACGCCACACTTTCTCTCTAACATTAGATAACTTATCACAAAACAAGCAAATGTGTGTCACCGCACTATATTATCCTCACACACGGCGTAACCGGGACAGGGTCACCAGCTCACTTCTGTCAATGTGGATAAACGCCCTCTGTGTCAATCTTGAGGCCAATTACACAAAAATAAAATCAGGGCGCCCGCTCAGCTGTACTGACGGACATACATCAGCCGATAACACCGTCAGAGACGGCGGAGAGCACCACCCCCGCCCCAGCGCACCTCCACCCTCTCCACCACTGTATGTCTTATACCTCTGTGCTATACTTCAGCATCAAAGAGCCCGGCTCCCCGGGGCACAGGGACACATTTTACTGACGGGAAGAGCACCGAGCACATCATTTCTGTGCTTATTTAATAACATCCAGGCAACATCATGAAATCACTTTTAGAAATGTTTGTTTTAAAGATATTTTTTCTGAAAACATTTCTGAAAACGTCCTCATATAGTGAAGCCCGGTCTAAACAGGCCGGCAGGTGGTTTTACTTTGTATAGAAATATAAACCGTGTTTTGTGTTTTTGTTATTTTCATATTTTCAAATATTTGTATTAAATTTTTTATAAATCAAAGCTTCTGCATTTCAAAGCAAATGTCGAAAAATTCCGCTGATCGTTTGATTTTTGTTTGTTTGTTTGTTTATTTTGTTTGTTTTAAATCTAGACTTATTCATCGATTACTATGACCGAAAACATACCCCTGTTTGTTCACTTTACAGAACACATGCAGAGTCCATATACTTAAATCATTTGCCTAATCTTAAAAATTGAAGTCTATCATTTGAATCAGAGAATGTTTCACACAGCAGCGAGTCTCATTAAGCTTTCAATACCAACATCTCCGATGTAAAGTTTACGGTTTTAAGAAATCCAGTAAAACTGGAGCATGGAACTCCCGTGGAATTACTGTGGGAAGGAAAATGTCTTCCCTCTCATCATGAAAACAGATGCAAAGGCCTGGCAGTACTCGCCTTATAAAAACATGTTGTAATGCAATCAGCTGTATACTGACTGGTAATAATAATAATACTGCAGGCCTGCTATTGATTTTAGATGTTATTCCAGAAGTCAAACCTGCATCTTAGTGCACCCTAGGCCTAGTCAGGCCCTGAGCACCAAGCGTGCAAAGGCCTTACTGTAGTTTTTTCTTTTGTCTCACATGAATCGCCTTTTTGAGGACCTAAACATACTCAAAACTCAACTTAAAAATTTGCTTATTTTAATGGTTTCAGGCACAGTTGTTCCAAAATGACTCTATAGCGCCACCTATAATGTTGCAAAAGACCGCTGTGTTTCACGGACATGTATGGAATTTGGTACACAAATGACAAGACGCACAAAAAATCCTCTTGTAGTGATGACTCACACCAATAGGGATTAATTAAGTGATTTTGGTCCTTTTTTGTGCTCTCCAACCCCTATTCTAGGTTTTTCATGGGATCAACTTCTTATTTGGGCAGCCTGAACTACAGGCCTGAGTGAATCTAAATTGTGAAACTTGTGAGTTTTTCATTGAAGGCAAATTTTGATCATTGGCCATGAGATTTTAACTGGCTGTAGTTCACACATACATTATCCAATCTGGCCCAAATGTCTCCAGTAGGATAACAGATTGGGTGTATTCAGATCCTGAATACACCCATATGACAATGGTCAGAAATTGGTAGAACAACAGCTAGTGGGAACTGGAAATATCATGTTTCATATTTGATGTACTACTCCTCCCAGTTTTACCTCAAATGGTCTGAGTAAACATCAGACCTTGATGATGCTTCAGTGTGAAAACTGTGAGTTTGCATTTAACTGCGCGTATTTAATAGACTGGATTATCCAGGAATTGAACCACCAACCTTCCTATTAGTAGATGACCTGCTCCACCGCCTGAGCCAGTGTGCGTGGGCGTGGCTATCTGTGCAAATGTGCTTGTCATGAAACATATTTGATAATGAGGGTGAGAATGCCCTCTAGAGGCCAGAGGCTGACAGAGAAAGATCCAAAAGACTCGGGTTGTCTGCAGCCCCCCAGGAGCACTGAAACTCTGAGGCCACACATCTTGATGACAATCGCTTGCCCACCCCAGCAGAAGGAAGTGGGAGGCCCCAGACGAAGCCCCCACGGTCAAAGGGCAAGGCCCCAGAGAACCAGAGGCAATGGGCGGCTGACCCTGCCAGAGGCCAGCCACCCTGGCACAAGCCCGGAACAGGGCCCCAGGCACTCGAGAATCCCCTACGCATGCTGAAGAGGCCTGAGCCACAACCCCCCAAGAAGGCAGGTCAACAACCATGCCAAACATTTGGCCACATACCCCGGAAGCACAAAGCACCCACATCCCAAGGGTGAGTCCACAATTTTATAGTTGAATAACATATATATAATTGAAATGTATTACCTTATCCACTATAACTTTACAATTAGACTGTTCATAGGTGTAGTATTCCCAATAGTGATTACATATACCAGAAAAAATATTTTCAGAATCAATCACATTTTCCATGTATTGTGATTTGTGCTCTTTGTACTGAATCTTTTTAGTCCAAAGTTTCCATTCCTTTGATACTATTAGCAGTGGCTTGTTCCTGATGGACAAAGATAACTCCTGTGAAGGACAGTCATCAGATAATTACTCAATCATGGATGTAATCATTTATTCATGAGACACTTTAGCCTGTTTTTCAGTTAATGTTTCTAGATGTATTGTCCAATTCCGATAATCATAACTCGTCCTTTTTCTGGTGATCCTCTGAGTTTGATGAAGACCTTGCAGTTTGGTGTTCATGTCGACTAACTTTTGTTTTGCCTCCTCAGTACGTATGCTTGCTGTGGTCAGCTGTTCTTCTGTGTACACACTGGTTCCTTTTCTTCCTTGTTTTAAGAGTGCTTGATTTTGTTTTCTGTTCACAAAGTGCATTATTACACACATTATTATTTAGTTTTCAAGCGTAAGGATGACAAGCTTCACTGGCAAACCTCTTCACTGTTTATGGCTACTCCATTGTTATGGAAAAAGCTAAAGTCTTGATGCTCCAGTGACTCAGCTTCAGTGAGCTCTCTGCTCTCCTCTACTGCTACAGCTGACCTGATTCTAATCTCCAACCCGCTGGTAATAACATCATTGGTGTAGGTGTGCTGTTCCACATCAGCCACTCTTCACTCCAACAGGGCTATCTTTTTATCCTTTTCAATATGTTGCTTCTGTAGCTCTTTGATCTGCCTCTTCATGCCCGGTAGCACTTTTTGTTGTTTGGAGACATCTGCAATTTCTCTGGACGTATAGCTGAGTGACTTTTTAATCTCCTCTGTTTACTCGTCTCTGACTGTGATAGTCATTTTTGGTGGCATTGTTGACAGCCTGATAATGACCATGAAGTGTACCAGGGAGACCGCTCTTAGTATCAATCAGCTTAAAACAAGAAAGAGTAAAGCTGACAAGAACTGCTAAGTAATGAATTGAATGTGTACAATGCTAACTCACAGGACGAGTGAGGAGTGAAAACTCTCCCACTGAACCACTGTTAGCTGGGTCAGAATCGTTAGTGTTGGCTGCTGCAGAGGTGTGTGTTTTATCATATCGTGGTAACCAGATCTTGATGACCAGGGTTACCATGATATGGTAAAGGTAATAAAACAGCACAGGGAGTGAAACTCCGATGTAGCAACCAGTAGCGTAGCTCCTGCCTGACAGGTGGCTTAGTGAAGGCAGGCTCTGGCTTCCTCTAACATCGGCAGACGTGGAGATGAGGGCTCTGGTTGGGGCGCAGTGTCAGCAGATGCTGGTGGAAATCCACATAATTTCATCTCATCAAGTTTTGTTTTTTATGAATTACTCTCATCATAACCATATGTAAAGAAATTATTAAAGGGTTTACAGAATCAAATGACAGCTACTTTTCTACTCGCAGCCCTCAAAGCACTACTTACTACCAGGCACACTTACCAATTAGGGCAATTCAGAGTTCAGGATCTTGCCCAAGAGCACTTGACCCACTCCACCTCCTGAGCTCTGAGCTATGGCTGCCCATTTATATAGGGAAGAGTGTTCAGGAAAAATATGTGGACAGTATGCATACTTCAAACAAAGAATATATATATGTGTGTGTGTGTGTGTGTGTGTGTGTGTGTGTGTGTGTGTGTGTAGGAGCATAATATGTGCTGTGTGTGTGCACTGGCACATGGGTTGGGGGGTGTTTTTGTGTTATTTGTATTGCACTCAGCTGTTCACGTTGGAGTAATGATGTGGGGTGAGCTTTGGGAGTGAAATTGTCTGTTGACTGTTTTCATATGCAGGCAGTGTGTTTCTGTGTAAGTTTTAATACATTTTGTTTGGATGATTTATTGGAGCTCCTTTGTTCGTTAAGACAAGACAAATAAAGGTGTGAAACAGCCTCATGAATGTTTGGTGTGCACGTCAGCAATTCCCCCCATGTTTAGCCCACGGCGGTTCATTGATTTTTATGGTCAATACTGAGCCGCAATATAACAGAAAATGTACCAGGTGTTGATCCTCGGAAAGCTTTGTTGATACTGGATTCTCGGATCATTCTGGAATGTTTCAAACAAGGAAACTGGAGCGTGCAGAGACTCCCCTTCATTCACAGCCCTGATTCATTTACCACAGCTGCTCCAGGTATGGCTACACACACACACATACAACAGGTCATTTTTTGTGACTCTAATTTTTCTCCTGGTAGGCTGTAGCTGTATAGTCACGTTAGAAATCAGATAAAAGTCGTTTTGTTATTTTGTGTCATCGAGTGGGTGGAGCCATTGGCTCAGGAGTGCCCCCATAAATATTGTTCTAAGACAGTTTGTGTTGATGAAGACCAACGGTATGTAGGTGCATAAGCACCCACTGCTAGTATGCACAGAAGACCAGGGTGAGTTGGGTAGGTTCGTTTTGTACAGGCAGTTTAGGGAGAATAAATTTGACCTACTTGGTTGATCATTTCTAAGGTAACTATCAAGTGTATGCCCCTTTTTGGTGAAGTGATATTTTTAAAGCGCTGACTCGATTATGAAACTTGATTGTGGATCGAGTTTGTATTTTTGATTTTTCACCAGTGAATATGGATTCAAGTGGATCAAAGTTATTTTCTGATGTCCATCTAAGAGGTGAAAATAAACGACAATGAAAACTAAGTGAAAGTGTTGGAATTTCAAATTGAAATGCTTCAAACAGATCAGCAAGCCATGGTTAATAACATTAAAGGTGCTATAAAGGCAATTAAGGCGTTTATGCAAACAGCACATAATGCTGCAAGTGTCCAGTCTCATCTGGAAGATGTACTGTACCTGTGTTGCTTGAGGATGCAGGTCAACTCCTTGAAGCTGTGGTTGAGTTGCTCCCTCAAGAGGAACAAGAAAAACAAAATACTTGTTTTTCAAGTATACTTGCACATAACAGTGGATTTATGGGGAATGTAAAGAGAATGCAGGATGCAGTACAGACCAACACAGACGATACTCTTAGCTTACCTCAGTTATACCTACCTAATGTTGAACACCTTGATATTCAAACTAATAAACATGAGTCTTGTGTCTCTAAACATTTTGATAATAGTGCCCAAATTGCTGCAACAGTAGACGATGTGAGACTTAGTCTTAGTGTCTCTGTTGCAAGCAGATTCTTGAAGAAAACAAGCTCAGTAGGATGTACAGGGGTTGGACAATGAAACTGAAACACCTGTCATTTTAGTGTGGGAGGTTTCATGGCTAAATTGGACCAGCCTGGTGGCCAATCTTCATTAATTGCACATTGCACCAGTAAGAGCAGAGTGTGAAGGTTCAATTAGCAGGGTAAGAGCACAGTTTTGCTCAAAATATTGCAAAGCACACAACATTATGGGTGACATACCAGAGTTCAAAAGAGGATGCTAACCCAGATTGTATCCAAAAAACATAAAACCACGGCTGCCCAAATCACGGCAGAATTAAATGTGCACCTCAACTCTCCTGTTTCCACCAAAACTGTCTGTCGGGAGCTCCACAGGGTCAATATGTCATGGTCCTGGGCCGGTGGCCCAGTGTCTTATGTTTTGTATTCAGGTCTGTGTCCTTGTTTCCCTGGTGTTTCCTGTTTTATTTTGGTAGTCTTGTGGTCCCTGTACGTTGTGTTTGGTTTTGCTCCCCTCCGTTACCTGATTGTGTCACCTGTGTTCCCTCATCAGTCCTTGTGTGTATTTAAGCCCTTGGTTTTCCTTTTTGTTCTTTGTTTGGGTCCTTGTCGTCTTTTCATCCCCATGGTGACGGTTGTGTGTTTTGTTTTCCAGTTTTTGAGTATTCTAGGTTTTCCAGTTTTCGAGTATTTTTGAGTTTAGTTTTGTGTAGCTGGCACTGCCCAGCCTGTTAAATAAAAGTGCTAACCACACGTCCGCTCTCGTCCTGCGTCCTGCTCTGGGGTCCTCCCTGCCTTTCCTGCACCAGCCGTGACACAATATACACGGCCGGGCTGCTATAGCCAAACCTTTGGTCACTCAGGTGTTTCAGTTTCATTGTCCAACCCCTGTAAGTCAGCATTTCATCGACATCATCAACACTTATAAAAGCAGAGGGAGACGTGGCTGCTCTTATTGCTCGCCAGAGGATGTTAAAGGATAAATTAGATAAAATTAACTCATATTTTCAGAGAGAACAAAGGAAAACTCCATCACTGAAATATGTGCCTCTGATAGCTGACCAGCCACATTCGCATTTGTTGAGTGCAAGGGTTAAAGAGAGGAATGCTGAGCTGCAGCCATAGGCCACATTGTCAAAAGAGCTGGAGTTAAAGATGCAACCAGGAATGAGACAGAGGATACAAGGGTTTCAGTTTCAGTCCCCTCAGCGCCCTCGGTAGCTTCGGCACCCCCTCAGCCACAGTCAGCTGTGGCTCCTGCATCCAGGACATCCCCGCCCGAGGTCTCCGCTCAGTCTGAGCCGTCCGAGGTCTCCGCTCAGTCCGAGCGGATGCCAAACAGCACTGATCATTATCACTTAATAACAATCTTGGAGAAAAGAATGAAATCACATCTTTGCTGGTTGAGCAACCCTTTTATTTATTTTTTGAACAATAGTTTGAGCAACCCTTTTATGAGGGAAGACAGTGGATGGATGGGATGGATGGATGGAAAGGACACACAGTGCTAATATAAAGATAAGCAGCATGAGAAGTAAAAAACAAACCTAAAATCAGCAGAAAACTATTTAAGCATAAAAATTAAAAAACAGTAAATAATATAGTTTCATCAACTGCACAAAAGAATAAAACAATTAAATGTGGATTATTTAACATTAGGTCTCTCTCTTCCAAGTCCCTGTTAGTAAATGATTTAATAATTAATCAACATATTGATTTATTGTGCCTTACAGAAACCTGGTTACAGCAGGATGAATACGTTAGTTTAAATGAATCAACACCCCCGAGTCACACTAACTGTCAGAATGCTCGAAGCTCAGGTTGAGGAGGAGGAGTAGCAGCAATCTTCAATTCCATCTTAGTAATTAATCAAAGACAGAGCTTAAATTATTTTGAAAGCCTGACTCTTGGTCTTGTCCACCCTAATTGGGAAATTCAAAAACCTGTTTTATTTGTTATTATCTATCGTCCACCTGGTCCTTACTCAGAGTTTCTGTCTGATTTCTCAGACTTTTTATCTGATTTAGTGCTCAGTTCAGATAAAATCATTATAGTGGGTGATTTTAACATCCATGTAGATGCTGAAAATGACAGCCTCAACACTGCATTTAATCTATTATTAGATTCAATTGGCTTCTGTCAAAATGTAAAGGAGCCCACCCACCACTTTAATCATACTCTGGATCTTGTCCTGACATATGGCATAGAAACGGAAGACCTAACAGTATTCCCTGAAAGCCCCCTCCTGTCTGATCATTTCTTAGTAACATTTACATTTACTTTAATGAATTACACAGCAGTGGGGAATAAGTTTTATTACAGTAGGAGTCTTTGCGAAAGTGCTGTAACTAAGTTTAAGGATCTGATTCCCTCATTATTATGCTCTTCAGTGCCATGTGCCAACACAGTGCAGAGCAGCTACCTAAACTCTGCTCCCAGTGAGGTAGATTATCTCATCGATAGTTTTACATCCTCACTGCGTACGACTTTGGATACTGTGGCTCCTCTGAAAAGGAAAGCCTCAAATCAGAAGAGCCTGACTCCGTGGTATAATTCACAAACGCGCAGCTTAAAGCAGATAACCCGTAAGCTGGAGAGGGAATAGCGTCTCACTAAAGTAGAAGATACTCATTTAGCCTGGAAAAAGAGTTGCTCTATAAAACCCCAGGTTTGTTTTCAGCACTGTAGCCAGGCTGACAAAGAGTCAGAGCGCTGTAGAGCCGAGTATTCCTTTCACTTTAACTAGTAATGACTTCATGGATTTCTTCACAAATAAAATTTTAGACATTAGAGGAAAAATTATTCAAAACCATCTCCAAGATTTATCTTCATGTTCGGCTGCTTTCAGCACTGCTGGTATTTGTTTAGACTCTTTGGCTCCAGTTGATCTTTTGGAGTTAACTTCAATAGTTACTTCCTCCAAACCATCAACATGTTTATTAGATCCCATTCCTACTAGACTGTTCAAAGAAGTCTTTCCAATTATTGATGCCTCAATCTTAAATATGATCAATCTGTCTTTATTAGGTGGCTATGTACCACAGGCCTTCAAGGTGGCAGTAATTAAACCGCTACTTAAAAAGCCATCACTGACCCAGCTGTCTTAGCTAATTATAGGCCAATCTCCAACCTTCCTTTTCTCTCCAAAATCCTTGAAAGAGTAGTTGTAAAACAGGTAACTGATCATCTGCAGAGGAACGGTTTATTTGAAGAGTTTCAGTCAGGTTTCAGAATTCATCACAGTACAGAAACAGCATTAGTGAAGGTTACAAATGATCTTCTTACAGCCTCTGACAGTGGACTCATCTCTGTGCTTGTCCTGTTGGACCTCAGTGCAGCTTTTGATACTGTTGATCATAACATTTTATTACAGAGATTAGAGCATGCCATAGGTATTAAAGGTACTGCACTGCAGTGGTTTCAATCATATTTATCTAATAGACTCCAGTTTGTTCATGTAAATGGGGAGTCTTCTTCATACACTAAGGTTAATTATGGAGTTCCAAAGGGTTCCGTGCTAGGTCCAATTTTATTTAAATGGTACATGCTTCCCTTAGGCAGTATTATTAGAAAGCAGTGCATAAATTTTCATTGTTATGCAGATGATACTCAGCTTTATCTATCCATGAAGCCAGATAATACACATCAATTAGTTAAAGACATAAAGGCCTGGATGACCTTTAATTTCCTGCTTCTAAATTCAGATAAAACTGAAGTTCTTGTACTCGGCCCCACAAATTGTTGAAACATGGTGTCAAACCAGATACTTACTCTGGATGGCATTACTTTGGCCTCCAGTAACGCTGTGAGAAATCTTGGAGTCATTTTTGACCAGGATATGTCCTTCAATGGTGCATATTAAACAAATAATAATAATAACAAAAAATTTTTGCATTTGCGCAATATTTATAAAATTAGAAACATCCTTTCTTGGACTGATGCTGAAAAGTTAATCCATGCATTTATTACTTGTAGGCAGGACTACTGTAATTCATTATTATCAGGCTGTCCTAAAAACTCCCTGAAAAGCCTTCAGCTGATCCAAAATGCTGCAGCTAGAGTACTGACAGGGACTAGAAAGAGAGAGCAGGTTTCTCCCATATTGGCTTCTTTTCATTGGCTCCCTGTTAAATCTAGAGTAGAATTTAAAATCCTTCTCCTAACATACAAGGTCTTGAATAATCAGGCCCCATCTTATGTCAAAGACCTCATAGTACCGTATCACCCCAATAGAGCACTTCGTTCTCAGACTGCTGGCTTACTTGTGGTTCCTAGGATACTTCAGAGTAGAATGGGAGGCAGAGCCTTCAGCTTTCAGGCCCCTCTTCTGTGGAACCAGCTCCCAGCTTGGATTCAGGAGACAGACACCCTCTCTATTTTTAATATTAGGCTTAAAACTTTCCTTTATGATCAAGCTTATAGTTAGGGCTGGATCAGGTGACCCTGAACCACCCCTGCTGCTAAAGGCCTAGGCTGTATTGGGGGGGTCCCATAATGCACTCTGTTCATACCCCACTCTGTATTTAATCATTATTATTAATCTCTGGCTCTCTTCCACAGCATGTCTTTTGTCCTGTCTCTCTCCCCTCAGCTCAACCGGTCACAGCAGATGACTGCCCCTCCCTGAGCCTGGTTCTGCTGGAGGTTTCTTCCTGTTAAAAGGGAGTTTTTCCTTCCCAATGTCGCCAAGTGCTTGCTCATAGGGGGTCGTTTTGACTGTTGGGTTTTCTCTGTGTTATAAATAAAATTGAATTGAACTGAATTATTTAGTGTATGAATCTTAGTTTATTGTAATATTTGGAGTTTTGTATTTTTCCTTATTTCTTTTACAATTGTGATTGGCCTGTTCAGCACTGCTGAGTCAGTTTTTTAATTTATCAGTAAGAGAATAACAATCAGGAATAATAATCAAAGCATCAACAGAAGGATTCACAAATTCCTGGAGTGAGAAATTTTGTGGAGGAATGAACAAAGTGAAAAAAACAACAAAAATGTAGAGAGACAGTTATTTTTGCAGCTGAAGAAAAACTGACCACAAAGAGGGAGGATGTAAACAACATGGCTGTATTATGTTTTGTACACGGTTATGATTATAATTTGCAGTTATATCATCAGATTATGTAGTATTGTGTAGTAATTTTCCTGTGCACACATGAGTATAATATGATGCCAATACCTTGTAAGTATATATCTGGCTTATTATGACATTACGTAGTATACACCCTTGTCCAGGAGTGCAGTATGATCTTTCTATAATTTGTGAACTGTGGAACATTTTTATGTCTGTTCTAGAATGTGATTGTAGAAATGTTACAGATAATCCAACATTTGCTGATGGGGGCTCTATTATGAAATGGGGCGGTGATGTTCTTGTACATTTACATTGACTTCTACATTTATTTCATATTTTCATTAATGGTGGGAGGATATCCCCATTGGTGCTGGTCTTGTGTTTTACCCCCCCCTTTTTGTGCTAATGTCCTTTGGAATAAATGCTGCATATCTGCATGCAGAACTCCCTCACACACCTTCAATTTAGTGTTTATACCAATGAAGTATTTTGTGACTGCTTTGCCCCCATGTCTCCTCTGCTGTGTGTCCTGTTCAAGGTTCCATTCCTTGTCTTAAACCTTACGTATGTGAGAGCCATTCGCTGCATTTGCAGAGGGTCCCATTGTTTTTAGTTGAATTTCAAACATAAATTATGTTATGAGCTAAAATTTTGCAAAAATAATTAAAGTAATATAATATAATCTTCCACACTCAGAATTATTATCACTATCCCATCATTGTAGTCGCTACCGACGTAGTGCCGTCACCACTGAAACATGGGCTATTTTGTCAAAAGTAACAAATATCTCACTCCCATCAACCAACAGCTTATCATAATGATTTTTTTTTAGATGTATGTCTAATTTCAACTCTCAAAAATTCTGACAGCAATATAATCACATTTATAAGTTTTACAAAGAAAGAGGACAGAGGGTAGATTTTTTTTAAAGATTCAACATTAAAATTTTTGAAAAAAATTTAATCTATTCTGCTGCAAACACCTTATAAATCAACTTAAAAAAGTCTGTACAGGGGGGTGGGGGTGAGGTTGAAGTAAAATTTGCAAAGGTAAACGATGTATTTTTTTTTCTGAAATCAATTCCATGTTTTGGTAGTGACAGATTTTGAGAGAGGACACAAGATAGTTTGAAAATACAAAATGAACAGTCAGTGTTTCATTACTAAATATGTGTCTTTTGGATATAAAGCAACAGACATCTGATTAAAGAATTTGACCTCTGAATTTGAACCACTCCAGTAGAATGGTCCATATGCTGTATTTCCGAGTATGTTTACACATGTTTCAATGAATCACTGCATCTTTTTCTCATTTTCTTAGCAAAAAAAATACAGATATGAGGTGTGGCCCAAGGTTTCCACTGTATTGCAGCAGACCATATTCTTGGTGAGGACAGAGACGTTTTCAGAACAGTTTTTCGACATCTGTGATTATAGAAAGTGCAACGTGGGAGACTAAAAACAAACAGAGAAGCAAAGGGCTGAAAATACTGATTATAATGAAGTGGCAGGGAGACCAAAACCAAATGAGCATGAGGGTGAGGCCCGAGGCTAGAGCTGCATTGTGTATAGCGCTGACAGCCTTAAATGGAAAGCCCGGCCTTACTACACCAAAAAGTGTCATATTCTGCACCACATGATGGTTGTCTAGTTGCAGGGAAAACAATCACAGTACTCAGTCAAGCTGTTAATAACTGTTTGCAAGACAGCACATGTGTGTGTCTGTGCATTACATGTGCCTTGTAAGAGTGTGTGTGCTCCAGGGTGTTAATTTCCAGCGATGGGATGAGTCCTTGGCATCCCAGCGTGATTCATATTAAAAGTCAATTGGCCTTAAAATTTGGCCAGACCCCCAAAGTCTGTAGCAGCGAGACATGTCTGTCAGCTAATGGCACAGAAGCTCCCAGTCATACTGGCTGAAATTGAATCTGACCACAGAAGCCAATGGGCCAGAGACAGAGTGCCACAACGACTGACCATTACGCTGATGACGACTTTGCTGCTAACTGGTCCGTACTTCCCTACATACTGATTGTGGTGGCCAGCTGATAGTGTATTTTTCTGCATGCATGATGAGCTTGATAAAGATTTAAATAACTCTTACATCTATAGCAACAATGTGCCAGTGATATGTACAAAGTGCAAATAATTGTGTTGTCAGTAACCTCTTGGTCTGTAACATCAGCAAGCGCTATCAGCATGTCCTTGCTCTTAATTTCTCGCCTGTGTGCCTGTCTGGTGAGGTATGTCAGTGCTGGCTGAGAAACAGAAAGAGATGAAAGCAGAGAGGCTATCACCCTCCTGCTGATGCTGTGATTTCACTAGAACCTGAACTATAATTACCGTGCACACTATTTGCTGCAGCACCCAACTTTACCACTTAGGACCACAGCATCCATTACTGACTTGAAAACTTCTGCACCCTCCTTGCTAGACTCACAACACTTTTGCTCCTTCAAGGTTCACATAGCTGGTTTATATGTCTATGAAAGAGCAATAACAGGCATTCAGGTTCTGAGGTACTGTCTAAGTTCTGTGCAGACAATGTTAGATGAATGCCAATGAACAATTGCCATTTCTCCTTGAAAAAACAATGGAAATGGAAACATCTGTTTTAATATGGGATGTAAAATCTGCTGAAAACAGACAGCAATGATCAGGATTGAATAATAGGCATATTTTCTTTTGCACCTGTACTTAAGAACATGTTTCTCTGTGGGCAACCGAGGTGCATAGTAGCTGTACTAGAGAATAATCTACAAACTCGTGATAAAATAATTGTTGTTTACTCACCATATCTATGAGTTCCTCACAATTGTAGGTAGACCTCTGCATAAAGCGTCCTTGCTTTAGCCTAGCTACTAGTGGGTAACTAGTTATCTCTGTCCAGACCATCTCTGTCCTAACTGTCTTGCTCTTATCTGCTCAGTCTAGTAAATCTGTGGTTCCTCCAATTAGTTCTGTCAACATCCACTTTCACATGGCTCAGACTGCTTCTCACTCACATTCATAGTTTGGGTCCCCTTGTCCCCTTAGAGGAAAGGTTTACTGCACTGTAAATACGTACTAACAAAATAAGCAGCTTTGTCAACACAACTTTGAAACAGATAACCACTAAGTTGAAATAGACATCAGACATCACTGCACTTATCATCCAGCTAGTGCTGTCAGGGCTAGGCCAGTAGAAAGAGAGAACGCTTCTATAAAGAGCAAACTAAGCAAATGTTGTGCAGAAACAGGAAAAGGACTCAGCTGGCTAAAATTCACTTTCAGTTCAATTTTATTTGAATAACACCAAATCACAGCAAAACAGTCGCCTTAAAGGGCCTTACTCGGGTCAATATCACTATAAAGTACCTTTTGGTGTCCTCATCAGAATCAATAAATTATTGTTAACATGTTACAAAATAATGAAAAAATTAGGTATCATTACAAATGTGGATACACTGACACACAAATCAGTGCAAGAACAAGTTTCTTAAAATGAATTTCACTCATTTTATACCATTTTCTTTGGTTGGATGTATCTGTTTTTGCTATGTCCCACACGCTGGCCTGCTCCTTTCAAGCAGTGTAATAAGGCAGTAAATGGCACAAAATGAAAATACTTTTTAAATGTTCTTATTACTCTTACCAAAATTCTTGGGTAAAACAAACCATTTTGATTTTTTTGTCTCTATTTTTATTATTTTATTTAACATTTTGTGCACGTCCCTAAAACTACTGTCCACCCTGCCATCATGGAGTAATCGCCCCTTTAAGAAACCAACTAATGAAATCAGTAACATCGACACCCTGAATCTGTCTTTTTCAGTGGAGGTTACAACACCTGCAGCAGCTACAGCGAGTAGCTACACTAATATTTTCTAATTTTCATGTAATTATGTTTGTAGTTAGATGTTGCCAACCTTAACATGTCCACCCTGTCAGAGGAAAAGCTGATTAATAGAAAAAGTTTTCAGAAAGTCAAAATATATTTTGAAAACAGCATGTGGTCTCATTCAACAACCAACAACCTTGCTAGCTGATGGTCCACCATGTGCTTCTTAGATACTAACTTAATCCAAAAATGTCCACCCTGTCACCAAACCCTGCATGACAGGGTGGACTCTGTATTGTATCGTTGGGATTTTCTTTTCTTTTTTTATATATTTTGATGAGATGGTGATAATTTAAGAGTTCTTTGACCTTTTTTTTCTCAAATAAGGCTCAGACTGCTAAAAAGGGTCAATCATTGGTGAGTTTTGTATTGTCCAGGTGGAGCAAGACAGCAAGGCAATATTGGGAACACTGTACTGTTCCCAAACTGACTAACTAACTAACTAACTGTAATTTCCCCATTGTGGGGTCAATAAATTATCAATCAATTAATCAATCAATCAATCAATCAACAACATGATGCTGCCCCAGACAGAGGAAGAGATGGCATAAAGACAGAAACACTGGAAAAAAGAAGGATATCCCTGAGCTCAGTGAGACAGAGAATAATATAAAAAGTAATATCCTCATTTCTACAAGATTCCATCCATCCATTCTCTTCCGCTTATCCCGTTCAGGGTCGCTGGAGCCTATCCCAGCTGACATAGGGCGAGAGGCAGGGTACACCCTGTGCAGGTCGCCAGCCTGTCACAGGGCTAACACAGAGAGACAGACAACCACTCACATTCAAATTCATACCTATTGGCAATTTAGAGTGAACAGTTAACCTAACCCCAGTGAGTGCATGTCTTTGGACTGCGGGAGGAAACCACAGTACCCGGAGGAAACCCATGCAGACACAGGGAGAACATGCAAACTCCACACAGAGAGAGAGGTGGAATCAAACCCAGACCTTCTAGATATCATTCTAACAGTGAGGCAGCAGTTAACCACCACGCCACCGTGCTACCCTCTGCAAGATTATGTTAGTCAAATGGCAACTGGACGCAAGCAAACAGTCACACAACTTAAGACAAAAATGCAGGAGAGTTTGTGTACGACACAGTGAAGAACTTAGGAAGTGACTCCCAGAGAAGCAATTTGTCATACACTTCCTTTTGCCACCTTAGACTCTATTGTATATCTTAATTGTGATGCAAAAAGCGTATGAATGTTCATAATTACTTTTTGTAATGTTCACCTTTGTTGAGAAAGCTCTTAATAAATCTACTCATGTCAGTAGTTAACACATTTTTGTCCAACCTGTCATCTCACTGTCCACCCTGTAATTTTTTTTTTTAAATAATTAAATTATCTTCACAAGTTAGTAAAAGCTTTTCATGTTTGTGCCTCTCTTCCACAGCATGTCTTTTGTCCTGTCTCTCTCCTCTCAGCCCCAACCGGTCTCAGCAGATGACTGCCCCTCCCTGAGCCTGGTTCTGCTGGAGGTTTCTTCCTGTTAAAAGGGAGTTTTTCCTTCCCGCCGTTGCCAAGTGCTTGCTCATAGGGGGTCGTTTTGACTGTTGGGTTTTCTCTGTGTTATTGTAGGGTCTTTACCCACAATACAAAGCGCCTTGAGGCGATTGTTTGTTGTGATTTGGCGCTATATAAATAAAATTGAATTGAATTGAATTGAAATTTGTTTAATAAACTAATCACTGCCAAATAATATTGTTTGAAAAACTGATCAAATCATGATTTTTAGAGATTTTACTTAAAAAGGAAAACACAACTATCACAGATTCTTTGAAGACACAAGCAACTGCAATTATTTCACTACTTTCAAAAGCCTTATTTTACCAAATAAATATTATTATTGAACAAGGGACAAACTAGCCATCTGAAAATATGCATTGTATAATCACGTTGGTATGAAGGTGCATTTATTTTCATTTGACTTTGTCCTTGACCAGGTGGACATATTTTACAATGTGCTCTTTCTTTATCTGCTTGCAGTAAATTTATAAAAAATGTGGGAGCTTGACCAACATGCATTTACAACATCCTAAGGTCAACTTGATACAATGGATATGAAATTAGTTGGAAAATTGTAACTTTTTTTGGGACGAATTATGATGTCCCAAAGGCACTTTTTGGTGATATTGACCCACCCGTATTGTTAATGGACACGAGGACTAGGGTAAAAGTTAAACACTGCTCCAAGGACTCCTCCAACCACAGAATACTGTGAGGATGAAATGTTATGCTACTGTAAAAATCTCTCATCTGCTCCGACCTCTCTCTCCATAGGGAGGTTAAACCAGCCCAAACAAACCTAGACCCTCTCAGATCTCAAGAGAACCAGCTGGAAGCAAAAACGTTGGCAGGGACCATTTCAAGTACTACTGACAACACAGACAGCAGTTAAGGTCGAAGGTCGTGCCCCTTGGATTCATGCCACCCATTGCAAGAGGATCCCAGAACCACACTAATAACTCATATGATTAGCGAGATTTTCCACGGTGACGCTGAGGAGCACAACAAAGGTTTACGCCGTGCTCTGCCCTTTCAACCTGCAGCTGAGTGAGGGGTGAAAGAGCGCCCTCCTCCAGCAAGAGCGTGCCGAGCTCCAATGAAGTGACGTGCAGAGCGAGACTCTGCCACCCACGAGGGATCAGCGTTGAAACGCAGACACCTGCTAAAAGTACTTTGAACCATCACAGAATCTAATTATTCCTTCAGAGCTAAATGTGATCATTTCATCTCCACCTATGGCACCACGGATGTGGAATCACTAAAAGCTAATTGTAAATACCTTTGGGATGTTCGCAGCTGTTCCACTGGTGAAGAAGGCAAGTTTAGCCAATTATTGGCTGCTGTGGTAATACAGTTCTTTGAGCATCAGTGATTTGTCACATTCATCTCATGATGTAGCAGTTTCCCAGTAGGCTGTTTCTGTAATAACAGCAGTGAGCTGGGGCAGGTTTGGGGAATATGTGTGAGTGTGTGTATAATATGTGAAGAATGTGGTGTGACATTGTTTTAGTAAAAAAAAAAAGCAAGACCTTTCCTGAAAATGACATGATCTGAATCATATGATCCTCTGTAATTATACTTTTTAGCATTAAGAGGTCCTCACAAATAAGCAAGTTACCGATACCGGTTACCCACAATTTTAAATGTTGTTGTTATTCCCCTTTTCAGGAGTCTTTTAGATATCACATTAACTGTAATTGGAAACTAAAACTACGATGCTTTTATTTCCCACTGAACAAATGTGAGTTCAGTAAATATGAACATAATCAAGCTATAGCAACCATACTATAAGGTAGAGCATTTCTGAGTTTATATATATAAAAAAGGCCTATATGAGCTCAGGTTGATTGTTTGCACTTACCATTTTGTTCCTGCCAATTTTTCAGCAAGCTGACACAGTGGCTAATACCAGCAACTGTCAGGTAACCTGTGCTGTGAAAAAGTCTCTTTTTCTTCTGTGAAGCAGTCAATGAATGCTCTTTTACTCAGACTCTCTGTGCTGCAGGAATAATGAGATGCTACATCATTCACTGAGAAGCCTGGAAGCATCCTGATTAACACACAGACAGACGCACAGGTTGCCTCCAAGCTTAACTAATGGGAACGTTTCACAGTAGTGACAGTGAGCAGCATGTGTGTGTGTCTGTCTGAGCATCATGGCTGTTATGATAATAATGAGAATAAATGAGAGCCATCCATTTCCTGATTGGTTCTGATGGTCAATACAGCACTGGGTAATCCATCTTTGTGCCCCTCCCCCAAACAACTTCCTGGCAATCAGCTGGGAGTTCATCAGAAAATGGAACAGCAGTACAGATGACTGAGGACGAGGAAGGTTTACGGAGAAGAGAAGGTATAGCTAAAATGGAAGACAATACCAAAACATAGCACATTTAACTTTTTGTAAATTACGACTAAAAGTTCTCCTAATTATGAAATGCAGCACTACTGCAAGTACAACTACTTGGGTGGCTGTGGCTCAGGAGGTAGAGCAGGTCATCTACTAATTGGATGGTTGGGTTCCTGCTCCAATCTTCATGTCAAAGTATCCTTGGGCAAGATACTGACCCCCAAATTGCTCTCTTATGCGTTTAAGTAAATGTGTGTGAATATTAGTTGGAAAGCACTGTATAAATACAGTGGGAAAATAAATATTTTGGCACCCTTGTTGTTTTATTGATTTGAATACCTTCAGCACTGATTATTGGAACACAAAATTTGTTCTGTAAGCTCACTGACCCTTGACCTACATACACAGGTGAATCCAATTATGAGAAAGGGT